>JAEQBH010002127.1:0-194637 GCA_016808115.1 Tetrastigma voinierianum | reverse complement strand
TCAGGTTGGTAGGCCACAGGGCTTGTTCATCCAAAAGGGGCTTGTTTGTCGACCAAAGTAGAGCTGATGACCGGCCAATTTGGAAGATACGATGGAAATCATCTCCATGAGCCAGATAACGACCTCAGGTCCTTAGTGCTTAAGTTCCTCTTGGTGAGACATGAAAATAAAATAGGAAATTAAATTCAAAAGCGCAGCGATATGCACAAATCCGTTTTGTTAAAGTATGCCAAATAGTTACATTCTTGACCAAGACAAACATACCTTGGTGGATCCTAGATAAGAACATCGACGAATGTACTGAAGAAGCTACTTGCAATAAGAAAAAAATAATAAAAAAAAGCCAAAAGGAAGAAAATCATAAAATGCGAAAGAGAATCGAAGAAGCCAAAGATGAAAAAGGAGAAGGAAGGCAAAGAGGAAAGGGAAATGAAAGACGAGAAAAAGAATGCGCATTAACCCACTTGAAATTTCCCTCGCCTCGGCTTTGCACCTCGGCCGTCGAGGACACCGGCGTGGGGAGCGTGGCCACAGCGCAAACTCCCAACGGGGGCAGCGGCGTAATCAGGCCCCTCATGCACTACTTTAATTGCGTCTACTTTCGAGGCCGATGAAGGAAGTGCGAAAGGTGATATTGGCATAGGTAGGCCTCCCATATGGGACATCCGATGGGTTGACACAGACATCGTCATCAAAAACACAATATTCATAGCGTGAAGCGGTTGTAGAGGCTTACGAGTCTCCACATCATTGTTCCACCTTGGTTTGTCCCGAGGAACTCGTGGGGATCGGCTAACGAAGACAAGTGGTTAAGTCTTATAAATTTCTAACCTCTCCATCATATCTATGAGGATCAGTCCACTAAGGCCACGATAAATGCATCGTTGAGAGCATAGTATTTGCGGTAACATACACCTCGGGACTAATTCACATTAATCACTTCGATTTCCCATACAATGGGGCTGTGAAACAAATATTTTCCCTCTTAGAAGACCGATATTACGGAAGACGGAAAAAAGGGCATTATGAGTACCATGGCTTTTGGACTAAATCATCTTGTCAATAGGCCCGACTTTCTCAGGAGCCCGTTGCACAGTGAATACAGCGGGACTGAAAACAACTGTTACCTCAAAACCATACGAGTTGCTTAGGCAGAGCTAACGCCTCGTATAAAGCCCAGAGTGTGGCCTTGAAGCACAGGGTCAGATTGACCTAAGTCGACCGCGAAATCTTCACGTGAATGTCGGTGACCTAACATTTTTCATGAAAATCGGGCAGAGTCTCCTTTGTACGGGAGCTACCCAGTCTATCTTGTATAAAACGCATTTACGTCCCGAATAGTCGATATATGTGATATATATATCAATGTCTGACCAGCAGGCCCATAAATAGTATACGTATACATGCCCGATCATGAGTCGACTATATATCCAATAGTTACAAGAGTTAAGGTGTTTTACTCTTATAAAACACATATATTAAACAGGGTTAATACATGTATATATCAAAGCCCACGGCTTGGCTTTCTTCTAAATCTCGGTCTCACGAGACTGACCAGTTCCACCATGCGCTCCACAGTAGGCGCCAAATAATATCCCTTGTGGTGAGCTAATCTTTCGGTAGTGGAATCGCCTAGTGAACACTACCACCTAAGTGCGGTCACGATATTCGATGAAAACACACGTTGGCGAATGTGATCTACTTGAATGTCTACATGACGACTCGGATCAGAGTCCTCTCATGGAAACTCCATCACACTTTCGCCTAAGCCTCGTATGAAAATTATTATTTTGTTTGTTTGTGGACCCTCCAGTGTGTATATATATCAATTGGGCGCTCAGACGATTGATATATTATTTGTTTGTGGACTACCCTCAGATGAATATCAATTGGACGCTCAGGCGATTGATATATTTAATTTGTTTGTGGTACCCTCAGATGAATATCAATTGGGCGCTTATTGATTGATATTTTTAATTTGGACTACCCTCAGATAATTAATATTTTAAGAAACACTTCGAACCATTTTCTCTAGACTTGTCTCTGTGCACTAACTCATAGTCTAGGATGTTCAGTGCATATGGAATACATGCCATTTCCAATACTGATCTAATCACATGCAAATCTGTAAGCATGCACATATTCACATAATATCCAATCCTGATGTGTCATGTAATTATCATTTCAAACATCAAAATTAGCTCACTTGGGGTGAATGGTCGAGCAAAGCAATTTAATTTAAATCACTCGGCCCGAACACATATGTTCCTGAAATATATTTTGAGAACAACATTTGAGAATAGTGAAACCCTCGTTTACTATTCCCGAAAAATCCATGAACATCGGTTCCCTTAGTAGACACGGGTTCTGGCCATTCAAGACTCAATCCAACAAATACATGATTTAACCCCTGAATACATAATTTCACACGAAAATGGTATGGAGGCGATCCTGCATTTGCTCATATGATTTTTAAAAATTTGTATCAATTCGGTCCCAAGGTTTGGGACCGATCAAACGGCCCCTCACGACCTCATTCAACCGAAACATTCGTAAAACACTTAAAATGGGAATAAAATTGAAGTAGGGAGAAACCCCTACTTACCGGAGTTGTCGAATACAAATGCGGTACCCACCTTGAAGCCCTCTTGTATCGCGTTCTCTTCTTGTCGGCGTCGGCGGTCGGTTGTCGTATTTCTAGAAAGTGGCTCTCTCTGCAAAAATTTAAAACTGACTCCTGCTTTGCTCTGGTTCTTTTCACATTTTTTTTTGTCTTTAATTTGTAGGAGAAGAAGCACTATTCAAAGTTTTGTCCTTTAGTGACTTAAATTTTTCCAAAAATGACGTTTATGTCCCTCTTTTCCCAGTTTTGATATTCGACACTACCTCGGCCATCCATTTTCATGTTCTCTACTCATACCACTTATGGCACCTTAGTGCGTGTTATATGTGACTTTCGTCACATCGAAAATAGTTTTACGGCACCGAAGCGATGCCTGGCGATGTCAACTCGGAGCTATCTCGGAATTTTACAATTTTCTGCGTCTTGGCAACTAGATTTGTGAGCGATTCGATGGTGAAATCCATTTTCATCATCAGAGATACAGAGAATAAATTTGGATTTTAACTAAACTACAAATTTTATGTCGAAGTACGATTACGCCCTTTTCAGAAATTGGAAATTTCTTGGGACTTACATTCTCCTGCGGCAAAAGGAATTTCGTCGAGAGTGCGGGCCGAATCCATGATCACTCACGTGCGTATCACATTATGCACTCACCATGCATGTAACGATCATTTAAATCTTAAGCGACTAAACCGCGTGCCTTCATCCTATGAAGGGATAAGTGGCCGCGTCGTGTCTCGCATTCCGCGTTGGCTCCTCCGGCTCGTAGTGATGCCGTACTTTTGACACTAGCCTCGCGGTCTTGCATCATGAAACCCGATCACATTATCAACAATTCACCTTTGGTCCACTCACCAGAGGTCCATCCTTGTCAACCTGTCTGTCCCCGATCCACCACGTGAAATTTCGGATCGGAGTATATTTAGACATGGAACGAAATACCTGATGGACACTACAACATCTTTGGCGGTAATGCCAATGTGCGTAAGAGTGCCTATCCTCTCGAGGATTCGAAAGGCTTGATAAACCTCGGCCGGTAAGCTTCGCGCTTGAATCGACCCTCCTCTCTTAGGCATCACCTTGGCTTGTGATCACCAACCTCGGGCTCTAAATTCGACCGTTGTACATGCACTATAACTCTTCTCTGGCTGCGGCGTGATAAGTTGTTGTCGTATCTGGCTCACCTTCTCGGAGGTGTCTCCTAATCAGTCGGGGCTAGGTGATGGAGCTCTCCCTTTCTGTCAGTATCAGCGGTGACTATGGCCTCCCATCTGATGCCTCATGTAGTTACCATCTATATATACTACGCGATAAGCATTTGGCTGTGAATTCCCTTAAGTAGTGCTCCTCGGCTACCCATATGATCACGGGCGCATGCTTTCGTAGCATGTCCTCACAATACTGTATAGTCCTCTCGGACCCAACCATAAATACGAGGGTGGAGCCATTGTACTGCGCATAGTCGGTGTGTGCTTATAGCCTTTGGAAACTCTTCCAAAAGTCTTGCAGTAAACCTCGAATCCACATCGACACTATGGATCTTGATACTCCATGTGTAGGACTATGTCTCTCGAATGTCTGGCCGCGGAGATCTCTCGAAAATGAAGGTCATCACTTGCAATTTAGAAAATGTGGAAGCATGATCAGGTCCTGTACATTACCCATCTGTCTCATTGCCACACTTTCACGTCGAAGTGGCAAGTGGGTCACAAAGTCCATCGTGGCGATGTTCAGCCACACTTTCGACCACCTTGATGGTGAGTAGCCTTAGCGACTTACGGTGCTCATTGTAACTTTGTGACATGTGAGACATCGTGAACAAGTCCCCTACGTGTCTCTTCATCCCTCGATAGTGCGGCGGCGAAGATCACGGTACATCTTAGGTGCCACTGGATGCTACGAAAAATTGAGAGTAGTGAAACTCCTGAAAGTCTCCTCTCTCGAATCGATCCGGTAGGGAACCCTTTACTGTCCCTATATAGAGACTACCATGCGTGAAGCGGTCCGGCCCTTGTATCGCTGATGCTGACGTGCACTCGGTCACGATGGACATCTGCAGCGATCTTGCCAGCTGGAACTCAATTACTGCGCTCAGCCCGGAGGCGGTGTAGCCAGTAAACTCCCAATTGCCACGAGTGCGCTCCATTTGTCTTTGTGGCCCAATGTCCCCTGATATCGAGGCATCCACCACTCAGGAAGGCTATCTTGGCAGCTTCGTGACTTCGGCCCAGGTGCATCGGCCCGCCACATTTTCATACTTGGGATGGTGTCTGAAGTGAAATCACGATCCTCTAAGTTCATAAATCCCATTTTGCGTTGCCTCATATTGAGGTCTGTGCGTGAAAATATACTTTGGAGCTTTGTAGTGCGAGTACACCTCGAACTCCTCGTCGTATAAGTAGTGGCGCCCGAATCTTGAGGCGAAGGCTATGGTGTGACTCCATGTCGTGTGGGGGTAGTGCGCTCGATTCTTCAGGCGGCGAGAACCATAGCTACTACCTCTGATTTGCATTAAAACACATCCCGTCAGACCCTCGAATATCTGATACTTGTGTACCTAGTCCCTATACGGAACTATCGAGATGGGGTGAAGTAAGTCTCCTCTTCAACTCACGGAATGCCTCCTCATGTCATCCCAATCCAGACTTGACCTCCTTAGATTGACCTAGTCGTAGGTCTTAGTGATGCGAATCCTCGATGAATATCTTGTAATACTGGCTTGATCACAATAAACTCGTATCTCGAAAGATTGACTTGGCCTCTGTAAGACAGAAATTCGATTTGGAATAAGGGCAAATAAGTTAATTTTGATTACAATTTTAATTACCGATTAAAAATCGTAGTGAATTCCCTAGATCTCGGTGACAAAGCGGATTACCGCAGATTCTGGGGCGTCTCGCGAAATCTAGTTATACGTAAAATTTCGCAATTTACTGAACGGTCGGATTCGACCGTTTTGAACGCCGTGTTTTGAAGGGAGTTGTAAAGCGTTTTCGATGCAGCGAAGAGCACACACATATGCGTACTCATGTACCATAAGTGGTATGAGTAGAGAAATGATGAAAATGGGCCCAGAGGTAGTCTTGAGATATCAAATGCGGTAAAGAGGGACGTAAGGGTCATTATGGGATTTGATATTTAAGTCCTGGAAATGGACAAAATGGCTAATAGGACCCTTATTCTCCAACTAAAAGAAGGCAAAAACGTGAAAATGAAAAGAAGGGAACCAGTAGCCATGGAAAATACGTTTTTAGAGAGAGAAGCTTAAGCTTCTCTCTAGATTTGCAAAAGATCCAACCGTTGGCGGTCTTCGGGGCGAGAAGGCAAAACGTTCTACGCGGAGCAGGCTACGCGTGGACCCCGGGATTGAGAGTTTTGACAGAGCTCCAGAGTAGGATTTTCTCCTACTTGAGTTTTATTCCCATTTTAAGAGGTTTTTCGATGTTCGATTAGTTTGAGGCGTGAAATGGTTTGATCGATCTAATATTATGGAGTGTTTGAATTGTGTTGTTTAATTTTGGAGGAAGAATGGGCTTGTGATGGCTTGCTCCTGTTGTTAGGGGCTGTTGGGAGTGGGTTGGTTTAACTTATTGTATTAAATGGTTGTTGGTATGCATTGGCGGAATGGCCCGGGTGGATTTCGGGTTCAGGTGAGCCGCATTTGTTTTATTGATTTTAGGAATATTAAGCGAGGGTTTCACTATTCGAGAATAATGTTTGAAAATATATTTTAGGTGAAAATATGTGTTTGGTCGAGTGATTTAAATTAAGTACTAGTGTGATCATTAGCCCCAGTATTTAATTTTGATGCTTGAAATTGATTAATTACATGACATGATTGTGTGATTGGATATTATGCTAATATATTCTTGTTGATATGTTTACTGTGATTAAATCTTAATGATGAATGGCATACATGCATTCCATATGCCTTTGGGAACATCACAGGAATATAGGGGTTAGTCGTGAGATGAGTCTAGAAGAAAAGATACGAGATGATCAAAATCTTGTATCGGAGAGTAATCTGGCTATAATATATCAGAGTCGGACGGCCCGGTGTACTGTATTCATCGGAGGTAGTCCTGAGCTGTAATACCTATCCAATCGTCGGAGCGCTGATGTCTGCTCTTATCGGAGGGTTGTCCCACACTAATAAAACAATATTTGCCATACGAGGCTTGGCGAGTGTCGGTGAGATTCAGTGAGTGGCTGTCTCAGGCATTCAGTAGGAGTATACGGCCCCGCGAGTGTTGGCTTGGAACACATTTGCCTTTACGCAAGTGATGATAACCCCGTTTAAGCGATTCTCTGCGGCTTTGCTTCGCCGGCTCATCAGGATCCCCCGCACTAAATTTACGGGGGCGTCTTTGAAAAACTTTCAATCTGTCTTGGCTTATTAGAAGCCAGGAATATGTAACTTTGTTGATGTTTACATGTATTAGAACTCCTTAAGACTAATATATGTATTATATAAGTAGTTTATGCTCTTGAAAACATTGGATATAGTTTCAATTCATGCATATTGAGTCTTTACATTATGAGCTTAGTAACCATAATAGACATATATTGTATATATTGAATGACTAATGACAGTCTATCAGGGATGCAATGTTTGAGTAGAGCTCCTGAGTCTGAGAGATTCTACCGGCACACTAAGTGGCATCGGGTGGCAGGCCTCCACTTGTATTCGCGGGTTGGCATGTCAACAGACCCGGGGCTGAGGCGAATCCTGGCTGGCTGTCGAAGGCAGGTATACGAATACCTAGGGAGCTCGGGTTAGGGTATCCATCTGCCCAGATTGTGGTTCGATGTTCGGTTTAGGTATGAGATTACCTAGGAAAATCGGGACAAAGCTAGGACACTACGTGCACGATGTGTTGATGTGTTTTTGTGTGATTTGGTGAATTAATGTGTGTTTGAAATGAATGCCATGTTGTAAAGTGTGTTGTGGAATATGTGTGTCTTTGGTGATTAGCTAGCATGAATGTGTAGAAAACAATTTGAGTGATACGAGTCTGTGGAAAAGATAATGAGAAGAATAAATTTTATAAATTTATTTGGCCTGATAGGTGATGAAAATAATTTTCTAAGTTGGAAAATGCGAAATAAATTTTATAAATTTATTGGATGAGGATTAGAAGAAAATGGAAGAAAATAAATTTTAGAAATTTGAGTGGAAAAAAAAATTTTGAGTGGAAAAGCTGGAAAAAGAAAATAAATTTTATAATTTATTTGGTTAAGAAGGAGGAAAAATGATTTTCTAAAGATTTTTATATAGTGTAAAAAATTTAAGAAAATGTGGTTAAAATAAATTTTTATAAATTTATTTGAGTATTAAAATTAATGGAAAAAAAAAATGATTTTTAGTGATTTTTAGAATTTTCCAATTTACGGAAAAAAAAAATCATTTATAATGGAAAAAAAAAAAACGAAAATTTTGGCAGAGAAAAAAATTACGATGAAATTTCTTGCCCATTTTGTATTAATGATATTGTGCTATGATAGGCTAGTGGGTTGTAATTGTATTCTGTCCCTGATTGCTGGCGAGGCATCTTGGGAAGGCAAATTTGTATTGCAATATTGGGGCGGGGAGTGGATGTGTCATGTCGGCATGTGTGGCCAGGCGGGCCCGATCTTTGTATTCTGTCTGATCAGCAGGCCACGGCTCTGTGTGGGCGGGGCGGCGGGGCGCCCGCGTGAGTGGCGGCCGGCGCGGCGGGCGGCAGCGCGCGCGTCTTTGGGGCGGCAGGGCGTGCGCAGCGAGCAGCGGCGGGCGCGAGGGCGGGACGTGCGACGAGGCGCGGGCGGGCGCGGGCGCGGGCTGGGGCGTGGGTGGGCGGCTGGGCGTGGTGCCTTGGGTGTGCACTCGGTGCACTCGGCTTGATTACCCCCGACCAGGTTTTTGACTCGGTATTTTCTGAGTGACCACATGAACCTTGTTCATCTTGAAATTTTTCGAAAAAAAAAAAAATAAAAATATTTTATAAAAATATTTAAAAATAAAATCAAATAAATTTTGATAAAATTTTCGAAGAAATAAAAAATTTTCAAAAATAAAATTTTCAAAAATAAAATTTTGAAAATAAAGTTTGTTGAAAACAATATTTTAAATCTGAAAATGGATTGCCTTGCATTAAGTAAATGCGAGGACAATGTGTATCTGCTTGATTTATGTGTATGATTAGTGTCGGGTGTGGTTGTGCCTTAAATCTTGTATTCTTGATTAACCATTTGAAGAGCTCATTGATTCTTGATAGTTGCGTAGGAAATTATATGCATGGTGAAATGCGTATGGGAAAAGAGGGTAAATACTAAGGTTGTGAGTAATGACCTTGAGGTTGGATCATGAAATGAGCAAAGGGTATGAACTGGTGAAATAAATAAATTGAGTGGATTTGGGGTAGGCGCCACTTAGAAAATGAGCAGATCGGTTCATGGTTGCCGATCTATTAGTAATCGGCATGCATGTTACTAGTTGGCGAAATGAAAAGATAAGTGACTATTGTTACCATTGAGCGGTATAGATGGTTAGTCGAGGACGAGGACATGGGGCGTCCACGGGGCGCGGGAGCTGCAGATTAGGGCTGGAGCACTTGACCGGTGGCCAGAGCATTTGATCGATGAGCCTTTGTAGGCGTGGAGGTGTTGTGGTGGTACGCTTTATCGCCTGGGGCTAGCATAGCGGTGAGTCGGGAGACCCAGTAACCCCGGAGGTTTAGGGCGCATCGTCCTCAGACATTCACGGAAGTCAGATGGTGGCCAGACCATTGGTTCATCTCGAGCGAAAGTGTTGAGGCTATGGAGATTAACTCGTGCGACCGTTGAGTTAGGCCATTCTGCGTTCTAGGCCCCAGAGAATGAAGGCCCAGCCCGAATATTGTGGAAATGGGCAAGGACCTCCTAGAGACCTTAGAGGGCTGTATGTAGGTTCAAGGATTAGGGCGAGAATGGAGTGCGATATGTCGAGGAGGTTGAGAGTTAGGATCTGGGGACTCTACTCCCTGTGGACTGAGGATTTTGGACATGTCGAGTTCGATGTCATCCACGAGGATGGATTGGGCGATAACTTACAGGATCGTTGCTCGATTGTGAGCGTAGGAGATTCTGCTTTACACGCGGGACGGTACTCGTGTGGTATTTCGGGGAGACGAAGCATGATATTTTTCCCCAGGGACCCAGTATGTAGTCCAATGTCGGGGACGATTCGCGGAGTTGGCTAGCGAGCCTTACCCTAGAGGACGAGGGGAGACCAGACTTAGATCTACCTTGAGTAGTTTGTGAATATGTGGATATTTTTCTAGATGAGCTACGGAATTTACCTCCACGTAGGGATGCAGACCGGTATTGAGGTTACACCTGGTATTTCACCCACGTCTACATGACTCGCATAGGATTGTCAGTTGACTTGCGGGGAACTCGAGTCGATTCTACAGAGCTATTGAATGAGGAGTTTATTAGGCCAAGACACTTCACCATGGGCGCAGTTCCCAGTTGCGAAGAGAGGCAAGACCCTTCATTGTGAATTATTATAGGCAGTTGGAGGCAGGGGTTGAATCCGGGCTCGGTACCCATTCACAGAGGATCGATGATTTATTTGACGGTCGAGAGGGCCCGAGGTATTCGAATGGGCGCCGTGGTCATCATCGGGATCGAGGGTTGGGATCATGTATCCGCAGGTGGCGTTTAGGGGATGGCGTTATGGGCCTTGAGTTTCTGGTGATGCTGGTGGATCGATGAATGTGCCGGCGACATTCATGGATCTCAATGCATAGGGTATTCTGACCTTATCTGAATCGGCTTGTCGCGGTCTTCGTGGATGACATCTTGATCTACTCCCGGTTAGAGTGGGAGCATGGTATCACTTGAAGTTGTTTCAATTTGTTAAGAGACCATCGGTTAATACTGGTAGGATTAGAAGTAAGTCACGGTTTTGAGAAGCGCTGCGGGGTGAGATTTTGGGACACGTGGTGTTAGCATCGGGAGTGTCGGTCTAGAGAAGGTTGAGGCGGTGGTGAGTTGGGAGGCCGAATGTCGATCTTGAGAGATGCGTGGTTTTCTTGGGATTGGGTGGGTATCACGGGAGATTCGAATGGAAGTTTGAAGTTGTCCATTCGAGCGGGTTATAGGATTTCGCCTGCGGGACGTGGACTCCGTGGGTTGGGGCAGTGCTGACCATGAGAGAGATCGGATGCTCAGTTTTTCACTGAGTCTGCACGGTGTTAGTAGCAGAGGAGGATCAGCTTTCTCCTAGTTCGGGGAAAAGGTAGAAGATTTCTGCTTCACACTAGTTTCAGGACTAGGGCCAGGATCGAGCATGAGTGACGGGATTGCCCCCAGAGACAAGGATCCCAAGACTTTGGGACAACACAGTCCCAGTTAGCTGTAGGACAGGAGAGTATACAGTTCATTCCTCCACACCCTAGTAAGGGTTAGAGGAACTAGTTTCAGTTTCGGAGTGCTATACAAGCACTTCCAGCAACATAGATAGGCCAGAGGGGCCAGAGTGTGGATCGAAGTCAGGGACAGATCAGAGTTGTGCATCGGAAGCGTGGTGGACCTTAGGGTGGTAGACCTGTTGGTTGCTGATTGTCAGGCTTGACATGGATAAGTTGACAACCATCGGGTTTAATAGGTAATTGAACTGAGCGAGTTGTCTTTTCGACCGGCATTAGATTTGGGCTTAGAGGTTGAGCCTTTAGAGAAGCCAAGTATAGATGTTCTTCCCCAGGGTGTAGGGTGAGAGTTGACCTGATAGGTCGGGATTATGAGTGAAATCTGATTCTACTCATGGTGGACCCCAGGATTGGGGGTCGCAGTATGGAATTATTGCGTTCGTGGGCACGGTAACATCACATCGAGTCGGGTGTGGGTGCACAGAATGGTCATTCACCACTCTTGGTGAGTGTGGGTTGAGTTGGTCTTTAGGACTACGTCGAAGAAGACTCATAGTTGAATCGGGGAAATATAACGGAGAACGAGTGTAAGCCAGAAGAGTTATGTAATCGAGATGAAGACACGTCGGGTTATCACGTAGACTTAGAGTTAAGTGATAGGAGTCGGGAGTGACTCGAGATTTGGATACCCATTGGAAATTGCATTGGGTGTGGTTGAGTCGGCAAGGACTCGGTATACGGATGTCATTCATGGCATGGATTGAGTTGACAGTCCATTGGATTGTCAGTGATTGTGACAGGAGGTTAGCGGTTACACAGCTTGAGGTTGTGTAGGGTTACGTGTGTATGGATTACATACGGGTGTTAGAGGGCATGTTGTGAACATGTGTCCTAGATCATAAGGGTAGAGGATTAATTGCCCTTAGTAGAATTCGCCTAAAACTATAGTTATCAGGCGAGCATACGAATGGCACTCATATGAGCATTGTGGGAGGCCATGTAGATCCTTAGTTATGTTGGACCAAGGTGGGAAAGTTCCATCAGCTGGTCCCGATCTAATTAGAACACCTCTGAGAAGGTGAGTTCGATCTGATAAGCGTCTTCTCGCATTTCGAGCTGCGGAAGAGAGCATGTAGATGTCTTGACGTGCGACCCTTAGGGTTCGAGGTTGGTGATCACGTTCCTTGAAGTGAAATCCTACGAGATGAGTGGTCGAGGTTCGAATGACTGGGAGAGATTTATCAGTAGGGGTTTGGTGGACCTTCGAGGATACTCGAGGAGGGTAAGCCGTCTGCAGGTTAGGCGTTACCAGCCCGACATGTCATGTGTCCCGCGAGGTGTTCCGCGCGTCTCATGCTCGATATCTCCCAATCTGGCTTATGTGGTGGATTAGGAATGATTGAGATTGACACGGATGGGACGCGGAGGACCGGTGTGCGTGTTGATATGTGATCGGGTTTTGCGTATGGCCCCGGCCAGAGGCCCAGTGAGTCTTTATGATGTAGCGTGGGTGGAGGGAATTCGGCGTGGGGCCCGAGGACACGATGCGGGCGTTTATCCTTCTTGTTTAGGGATGAAGGTGCGTAGTTTGGTTGTTTTAGCACATTAAATTCTTGGTTGCATGCATGAGTACGATTGCACGTTGCATATGCATGTAGTGTGAGAGGTTGTCTTGAATTTCGGGACGAAATTCGGCGCAAGAGGGAGAATGTAAGACCCAGATAAATTGATTTACGGAATAAGAGGCCCGAAATCGTAATTTTGATTCTGAAAATTTTAATTACGGTTAAAAATCAGTAATTAATTCCTAGATCTCGGATGGCCAAGCGGATTACTTGCCGTTGCAGATGGAATACCATGAAATCTAGTTAGCACGTAAATTCGCAATTTCTTTAGAGACGGTCGGATTCGACCGCGTTTTTCGAGGCATCGTGTTTGGGAGGGAGGGGGGGAGTTGTAAAGCATTTTTCGGTACAGTGAAAGGCACACATAGCACGTACTCATGTACCATAAGTGGTATGGTAGAGAAATGATGAAAATGGACCAATAGAAATTGAGTGAATATCAAATACGGTAAAGGGACGTGGGGGTCATTATGGGATTTGATATTTAAGTCACAAATGGACAAAATATCTAATAGGACCCTTATTCTCCAACTAAAAGAGAGAAGCAGCGTGAAAATGAAGGAAAGGGAACCGGTAGCCATGGAAAATACGTTTTTAGAGAGAGAAGCTTAAGCTTCTCTCACAGATTTACAAGATCAGCGGGTTGGCGGTCTTCGGGGCGAGAGGCAAAGCAGTTGCCGCGGAGGCGGCTACGCGTGGACCCGGATTGAGTTTTTGACAAACTCGAGAGGTAGGATTTTCTCCCTGAGTTTATTCCCATTTTAAGGGTTTTCGATGTTTCGGTTGGTTTAAGGGGCGGGTGAGGGACCGTTTGATCGATCCCAAAACATGGAATGGGAATTTGTTAAATTTTGGAGGAAGAATGGAGCAGCGGGTAGGCCTTCCGCGGCTGTTTAGGGGGCTGTTTGGGAGTGGGTTGGTTAACATTGTATTAAATGGTTGTTTGGTATGCATTGGGTAGGGAATGGCGAATTAGTTCGGGTTCAGGTGAGCCTTAGGCATTTGTGATTTTAGGAATAGCAAGCGAGGGTTTCACTATTCGAATAATGTTTTGAAAATATATTTTCATTGAAAATATGTGTTTGGTCAGTGATTTAAATTCATTACTCGTGTATGATCATTAGCCCAGTGAGCTAATTTTGATGTAGAGTGATTAATTACATGACATGATTGTGTGATTGGACATTATGCTAATATATTCTTGTTGATATGTTTGCATGTGATTAGAGGCTGTGATGGGCGCATACATGCATTCCATATGCCTTTGGAACATCCCGGGAATATAGGAGTTAGTGCATGAGATGAGTCACAGAAAGCAGTTACGAGGGTAGTCTAAAATGTTAATTATCGGAGGGTAGTCCAAACTAAATAATGTCCAATGATCGGAGGCGGCCAGGTTGATATATATTCATGGAGGGTAGTCCCCTGAGCTCAAGTAATATATCAATCGTCGGAGCGGCCCGATTGATATATACATCGGAGGGTTGTCCACTAATAAAACTAATATTCTCATACGAGGCTTAGGCGAGTGTGAGGGAGTCGGTGAGGACTCGGGATCTGAGTTGGCCATGTAGACATTCAAGTAGGATCATGCATTTGCTTGAATGTGTGTTTAAATTTGGAACATTGCTGGCATGGGTGGTGAGTAGCCCATTTAGGGTGATTCTCTGCGAGCTTTAGCTCGCCAGGTCGTGGGATCCCCTTTGCAGTACGGGAGCGTGCGAGGAGAAGGCTCGTCTACGATGTTTGGCCAGCCCCAGAAGAAGATAAACTTGTTGAGTGTTTGTGTATTAGAACTCCCCTTGAAGTTTAATATATGTATTGTATAAAGTAGTTTATTAACTCTCTTGAAAACATTGGATATAGTTTGGATATGCATATTAGTCTTTGTTATGGGCCCCAGTGGCCATATTGGACATATATTGTATATATTGAATTTGTTTGGGGCAATTATATACGGGTTAAATGTTTTGGGTAGAGCTCCCAGTACAAAGGGACTACGGGTTTTCTAAAGTGGCGTCGGGTAACTTGAGCCTCCGTATGTTAGCGGGTTGTGGGTCAGTCAACGGTTACGAGTTTTGGGCGTCACGACACTAGCTCGGTTGGTAGTGGGAACTACCTCGAATGGGTATCTAGCTCATGGTCCCAGTTCGAGCCACGGAGCTTGAAGAACCCATGGCAGGGGATAGCTGTGGGTGGACACCGACCCTCCCAGGCTAGATATGGGCAGAGTGAGGACACGTGATATAAGGCGCGCTTTTGTGAGGCCTACGGCCCACTCAGATGGTGGTCCCTGGTGTCCCGAGTGCTGTATAGTATGTTGTAGTTCAGCCTGGCTGAATGCGCTCGGAGTTGGTAGTGGGAACTACCTCGAATGGGTATCTAAGCTCATGGTCCCAGGTTCGAGCCCACGGAGGCGAAAGAAACCCCTGTGAGCTAGGGGGATAGCCTGTGAGTGGGACCACCCCTCGTCGGAGTGGGCCGGGGGGGGGGGGCCACTCTGACTCTCCCAAACTCATCCTTTACCTGGAGCCTTAACTAGATCGTGACCTCCTGTACTATTATTCGTGTCCCCGAAAATCTCACCTCGATGACGGAACTACTTCTTGGACAGTGTCTATTGGTGGTCTCTCGACAATTGTAAACGATCCTCAGTGATACTCATGCTCCCACTCATTGGGGTAGATAAAAGATGTCATCCATAAAGATTATGACAGCCCAGTCAGATAGGGTTGGAATTACCACATGTGATATCCGTGAATGTTCTTTGGTGCATTTGTCGATCAAAGAACATCACCCAAATACTCATAGTGCCACATGCCCAGCGTCCTAAGCGTCTTAGGGATATCTGTATCCACTGGCCCTCGGCTGATGGTAACCATTCTGAAGAATTACATCTTGGAGTAGACTGCTCCTCTCCCAATGATCAAACAGGCTCGTCAATCCTCGGTAATAGATGCAGATTCTTGATCGTAACCACCGTTATTTGTCGTGTCGATACGGTCGAAGAGGTCTTGTCACTTATTGATATTTTTAATGACCGGGCGCCCATGGTGAGGTCTTGGTCTAATGAACCGCTGTCCGATAGCTCATCTAGCGGACTGCGGGTTCTATGACTCGGCCAGTGTAGCATCACATGCGAGGAGTCATATGGATGGGTGAAGTACCGGGGTGTAACTGATCACCAAAAGTCTACATCCTATGTGGAGGTAGTCGGTGTTCGTCACGGAAAAACATCAGCATATTCGCAAACCATAAAGGTAGATCTAAGTTTGGTCTCTATAGATCTTTACAGGAGTAAGGCTAAGCTAGTTAACCGTGTGTCACGACACTGGACTAGTATATTAATAGAAACGAAATGTCATGCTTGTCCCCTGAAATACCACCACAATCTGGAGTCCTACGTGTAGGCGGTAGCCCTCTACGCTCCCGATCGTGCGATCTGTAAGATGTCGACGATCCATCCCAGGGATGACATCGAACTCGACATGTCCATGATCCTCGGGTCCGCGTGAGTAGAGTCCCAGGATCCCGGCTCGCGACCTCGACATATTATCATCCACTATTCTCGCCACAATCCTAGGGGAGAACTACGGATACAAAAGGCTCCTCCCAAGGTCTCAGCCTCCCGAGGCTGACTCTCTCTATGAACCGGGGGTTGTCCCGACCATGGAGTCCGTATCTGTGGCGAGTCCCTCTGATCTGGCAGAGATAGACAACCGGTCCATTCCTCGAATCTCCTCACTTTGGCCATGTCTGTGGCCACATAATCATCGACAAATCGAGACTGACTGCGTGAATCTAGCCCACGTAGTCCATCACGGTCGTAGCCTCCTGTGACTCACAGGAACTCTTGAGCCTTGGCATGCCTCGCAGTCCTACAGAAGTAACACCTTGAGCGGCTCTTGAAACTGCGCCGTGTCATAACCTCTCTGAGTCTCTAGAAGTCTTAACCCATCTCCTGCCTCGGGCCTCGCCCTGCAGATGGAATGGTAACCTGATCTAATTGTATCGGAGGTGATCTCCACCCAGCCTCGATGCGTTCTCGATGCGTAAACCGATGATGCGCCACCATCGGGTCTCACCTTGTGAATGTCGGAGGGGATGATGCGCTGCAAACCTTTAGGAGTTGCTAGGAGGACCTCACGACTACGCTATGCCGGCTTGTGCGATGGCATTGTTGTAATACCTACGGCCTCAGCCCAGGCTATTTGTCAATGCAGGCCGGTGGTGAATGTGCGGTGGTGCACAGTAGTGCCAGTGGACGTCCTCTACGTCCTGGGTACTCGACTAGCCATCTATATGGTTGATGGCAAGTTAATTCTCAATGCCGGTATCTACAAGAGGCATAGAAATGACCTGAGACACTGCTCGTACACATAAATTGGTGTATACACACATTCTCCTTGCATTTCACAGTGTCTGAGGCAATCGATGCATTTAAATATTATTTTCCAATAAGAATTTTATTTCCGAAAATTCGATTTTGAAAATTTTCTTTTTCAAAAATTTTGTCTAATTTTAGTTGATTTAATTTTATTTTTATTTAATTTTAAAAAAAATTTTGTTCAAAATTTTTATGATGAGCGATGTTCGTAGGCAGGGTTACGAACAATGTCAATCGAACTCAGGAAAAATCTTAGAAATTAAATAGAGACTAACGAGCCCGGAGTGCAGGAGTGCCTTTGCCGTGGCAATGACACGCGGCTGGGCGTGCTGGCCTTCGTCTTTAGCGGCGCTGTGCCGCTCTGCAGCCCGCGCCCCGTGCTCTGCCACGCGTCCCGAGCGCCCCTATGCGGTCTGGCGTCGGCGCCTGCGCCCTTCGCGCTGCGGCGCCTGCTTTGTCTTGTCTTGCGTAGCATGCTAGCCCGGCGGTCTTCAGATGGCGTAGCCCATTCCGGTTTACGCTCTAATATTTTTTCATTTCCTTAGTTCGGTGCGTAAATTTTTAGAAAAACATATTTATACATATTTTTCTCATTTCCATACTCAAATAAATTTATAAAAATTTATTTTCTCTGATTTTCTTCAACATAGAAAATTATTTTCATCACCTAATAGGCCAAATAAATTTATAAAATTTGTTATTTCTCATTTTTTCTTAAGCACCGCAAACATTCTCAAACATGACATGGTATATATACCATTCATCCAAGCAACCACGTGATCACCTGATTATAAACATCGATCACCTGATATTACATACAATGTTCTAATTTTCTTAGGTGCCTTCCTGGGCGTCTCCTACCTAAACCTACATCGTACCACAGAGGTGATGGATACCAAGCAAACTCCTAGGTATTCGTATGCACAAACTCGATACCAAGTTGTGAAGCGGTATTCGGATATCAACAGGTAATCCCCAACAAAGCAACTACTACAAGCGCATATCTGAGCCCATGCCCGACACGCTCTGGTGTCGTATACCTTGGCTACGATGCCAGAATTGTGACACCCCATTCGAGTCCGTTGACTACTCGTCCCGGCCGCGAAATACTACGTGAATGTCGGGTGACCCGAGCATTTTCACGAAAATGAGGCGAGTCTCCTTTGTCTTTGAGGGCTACCGCGAATACAATACTTGTATAAAACACATGTTACATCCCAAGCAGTCCAGTATATCTCGATATATATATCAATACGGTCACTTGGGCCATCATGATTGCACCGATATACATCTTACGATCATGAGTCGACTATATATCGATAGTTCTGAGAGTTAAGGTATTTTTACTCTTATCTGTTACATATATTAAACTTAAAGAGTTCTAATACATGTATATATCAAAGCCACAACTTGGCTTTCTTCCTAATCCTCGATCTCTGGGACGAGGCGTCCTCGCACCTCCACATTGCACGTAGGCATATCCTCGGCCAGGGGTGAGCTAATGCTGATAGTGGAATCGCCACAAGTGAGTACACTCACCACCCAAGTGCGGTCTGTGTTCGATGAAAACACACATTCCCGAGCAAATCGTGATCCTACTTGAATGTCATGACCAACTCGGATCAGGAGTCCTCACCAGGCTCCGTCACACTCGCCTTTCTTCGACTTTCTTTTTCCTTCCACTTTTCCTCTTTGCTTTCTTTCCTTATTTACTTTCGAATTCACAAACGAGCCTTAAGGCTTGTTGGTTCCCTATTTTGAAAATAGTTTTGTGTTTTCTAGAACAAAAAATAATGGGAAAAATAATGAGAACATTGAGGAACAAACGTCGATCCGTGTTTGATTGTTTTCCTTATTTTTCGGGAAAAAAAAAACGGAGTTTTCAAAGCGCATGGCAAATACTAATCTTCTCAATGAAAAGGAAGGTATAGAATAATGATATGAGATAGTATTTCCTGATGAGCATTTATCAAAAGATCAATGTTTAATTTAAATTTTATATATATATATACATATATATATATATATATATATATATATGACTAGTACTTTGAAGAGTGAGTAGATATATAGTTAGATGTTCATCGATTGGGTACCTGGGGGAAGTAGTGAAAGTAACATATGAGGTATTGTTTGCTCTCGAGATGGGCTTGGTTTGGAAAGGAAAGCCACGAAATCAATAAGTGAGTGGTGATGAAATTGAACTTGAATTGAAAATCAATATGTATCATGTGCCCACGGCAGGCGGCTCTTGAGTTAAACCTCACCTGAGACATGTCCACACACTCACCTACTGCTCGTCCCGATGATGTTCTAGGCCTTCAGGTATGGAAAGACAATAACTGGGTTGTTGTTGATTATTTTCCAAATGCTCTCTTTGTCCATGTAGGAGATCAAATTGAGGTAAACAAAAAAAAATAAAATAAAATAATCTAATTGTATTTTTAAAATTGTTCTTGAGAACAGTTCACCATTTTGGGCCTTGTTTATTTATAGTTTTTGTTCTTTGTCTTTTCCTTGTTTTTTCAAAAATTGTAACCAAAAATACTGGGTCGGGTAGAACAAAATTTGAGTAAATAATATCTTGTGAGTCTTTGACGATGGGAAATCTGAGTGTTCTCCATAGGGTACAGTAAATAAGGAGCAGAACCGCATGTCATGAAATTTATTTTTGTGCACCACCCGATGATGCCATGATCGGCCCTCTTCCGGAGCTGGTTGATGAACAAAACCCATCCAAGTATTCAACGAAAACATTTCTTTGACTTAAAGCTCACGCAAATTTAATAAGCTTCCATAATAAGACTAATATATTTACATTTTATATATATATATATATATATATATATATATATATATATATATATATATATATATATATATATATATATATATATCTTCTATAATAAGCATGCATTTACTGCGTTGCATCTTTGGATCGGACTTTTGTTACATTATTTATTTCATCTGCCATCGCGATTTTTCAAATTATTGTATGTTAATCGATAATAGAAAAATTTATAATTCTGAGGTTGATGATATAGTGCATTAAACTCTACATCCAAGAATTTTTGGTTGAGAAGCTAGTCTTCCTCCATGATCTCCGCTTTATAAACTAGTATCCTTACTTGCATATTTAGTCTTTTCCCCACGAAGTTTTCTTTTTCCAACATTGTACTAATGCCAAAATATCTTGGTCTGAATTAACATATTTCCCCATTATGATTAAGAAGAGGAGTGACCTTGACAATGGTGTACACATCATCAAAACCCGGCCAGATATCAAACTACGTGTTGTATTCTTTAACCCGTATTATATTGTTAGCATCCTTGACATGCATATGTTCATCATTTGAGGAATTGCAAAGTTATCTTCGAAACATAAAGAAATCCTCTCAACTCCACAAAAAACATACTTAGTTTTCTTTATCATATGAATCAGGCTTAGGAAGAAAATCATCCTAAAGTTTTCTTCTTCCAAATAGAAGGCGAGGATTAGCTCACAATTTGAAGAATTGCCATGTTTATCGGCTCTTGTCCAATAAAACACATTATTGACAAGTAGTACACAATTAGTGATAGGATAAGGGCAACATTGATCTGACTTTCCAGGACAGGCAGCTTCATCACCGTTTGACAAAGTAAGAATTTCACACCCCGATGTTATAAATTTAGAACTCAATTCACTTTGAGTGAATTTAAGTACCGCTTTGTATTCTTTTGTTGACATAACATCCACAACCAGCTCCATGATCATTGCAAGGGGATGATGAACCCCCTACTAAACTCACAAATTCTTTTGTGGCAGGATTGTAAAGGTAGAAATAATTCTCATAGACAAAATATATTAGACCATAGCCAGAAGGCAGCTTGTCGATGTAATCTCCATCTATATGTTTTGTCAACTCTTTTCCTACCTTCCTTTCCAAGTCCATGGAAGTTCAATGAATAAATTGCCCTTATT
The DNA here is from genome assembly GCA_016808115.1 of Tetrastigma voinierianum. Taxonomy (NCBI): domain Eukaryota; kingdom Viridiplantae; phylum Streptophyta; class Magnoliopsida; order Vitales; family Vitaceae; genus Tetrastigma; species Tetrastigma voinierianum. The sequence goes on along the minus strand of JAEQBH010002127.1, from coordinate 173,642 downwards.
GTCATCGCTCTTAGGAGAGTCATGCATGCAGCAGTATCGAGGATTTTTTCTTGATTTCTAATGGTAAAAATCGAAGCGGAGGATGAGATCGAGGATTCATGATGTTTGATACACGTAAACTTGCACGAGATCTTTCACAGAATCTTGTATAGTATGTCAAACTTGACATCTCTTGGGAGGTTGCATATTCTTCTCATGTGTTTCTTTAATGATTGATATATCAAACTAGATTGTTTAATGGAAAGGCTTGACATGTTTAACCTAGTAATGAAGAAAGTAAATGTGAATTAAGTTAAAAAACATAAAATAAAATAAAAAAGTGCTTTTGAAACTTGAAGTATGAGCACCATAAATTGTAGATTAAATCTTGTAAGCTTAATAAAATTTAGACTATTTTGGATGTGTAGAAAAGAAAACTACAATAAAGAAACAATACGAAAATAAGCGCATTTGGGATCATCGAATATTGTTTTGACTATGAAATGATCATTTATATGTGTACTAGGTGGAAATAGCCCTTGTAAGATTTATCCCTCTTGGGCGTTAGCTCACCGTCGTGGGACCCCTTTTTCGGTACAAGGCAATTATGTGACGGCAGCTCCTTAGGCGAGGGATTATAGACGAGTGAGACGTAGCCTTGATTCTTGTTTGTGTATATATTAGAGCAGACTAGTTTTAATATATGTTTTGTCGATAAGAAGTGATGTAATAACTCTTGGATCTATAGAAATGTATGGTCTTGGAACCATATGGACGAGTTTGGATGATGGGCCTTGGGTCGCTTGCTCGTGCCATGGGTCTCATCATATGAGACACACAGGTTTCCGCAAGTTGACGGTGGTCAACGGGATCCTCGAGTTTTGGGGTGTCACAGATTTTCTATGCTTAATGAGTTTTGTAGATTCATAGTTATCAAAGAGATGTTGTTAGCTTATCTATTGGAATATGTTATTGGTGCTTAAGAAAGATTAATAATGACATTTCAGAAATCCATCATCAATATAGGGAATAAACATTGATTAATTAAACTAGGTGATTGAAATTGGATTGATCTTGGTGAAATCGGTGTCGAAACTTCCATACATTGAGTTTTCATATATTTTTTTATAACTAGTGTTTCCATTTAGGTTAATCAAATTTATTCAATTCTTCATTTATTTATTCCAAATAAAATTGAGTTAGATAATTCGATACTTGATAGAAACTATCTACATGGGGCGATACTCATATTGATCACTATCTACATTACTTGTTAGAGGCAGCCTTTTTGCACTTGCACTTTAGTTTTCTCTCTTGTGTATGTTACTAACTTGAAACTTCCTCAGATGAGTTGGGTCATTTTCAATTCTTTATAAGAAATACATATTTTATATTAAAAATACTTGTTTAGGAATTTATTCACTTCGAGTATTTTATCTTTTGCCTGAAGTAGAATAAGTTAAAAAGTTTTAAAAATAAAATCTTTAAATATTTATTTAGTTAAGTACTGTTTCTGTTTCCAACTCCCACTCATACCGTTGACTTTCCATCTTTCCATCAATAAGAAGTGAACCTAAAAGAAAAAGTGATGACAAAATAAATATTGTATCTTGTTTAGTTAGAATATATATACTAAGCCTCGTAACAACTAAAATTTTCCATTAGAACAAACAAATGAAAGAACCATTATAAGAACAAACAAATGCATAAAGAGATTCATTTAGACTTTAAATAAACATCACACCAAATGCATAATCGGGTTTAATTAGAGATTCTAAAAAACTTTTAACAATTAATAGATTGTGCTTAAAGTTGATGAAAAAGCTCACAAAGTATCGACTTATGACATTCAAATGTACTTAAAAAAAAAAATCAAGTATGATGCTCGATATGAACCTCTTTTGTATTTAACAAACAAGAGAAATATTTATATCACCCAGTAATCGATGTTTGGTTTATAGAAAGTGAAGAAAAGAAAAAAAAATAGTGAAAAATGATTTCTAATGTTTAGTTTCACCATGAAAAATATAAAATTTAAAAAAAATTAAAAATTCTTAAATTTTGTTCATTTTAAAATTATTTAATTTTTATAAATGAAAGAATAAATCAAAATGATTTTGAAGCAACATATAAAGGAATTTATAAATTTTGAATATATTTTTATTTTTCTTTTCCTATTTTATTCCTCTTTACTTTCTTTATCTTGCATTTTATTCCTAATTTTCACAAGATAAAGAGAATAGTCTTTATATAAATAAAATTATCGAATAAAACGAAACAAATGGCATGAAAACTAATTAGATAAGAATCTCTACATGCGATCCAGGGTTCTCTATGACTACTACTCGTGAATCAATCAACATCAGACACTTTTAAGGATAATTTTGAAAGAAACGAAAAAAAAACATTGTGATAGATACATAATAAGCATTATTAGGTAGTGGAGTAACAATATTTATAAAAATTTCATTATGAAAAGGTCCAAAATTTCCAAGCAAACAGAAATTTAAAATATACTTGAAATTAGCACAAATGCTTTAAATGTTATAAGAAAAATAAATTTCAAAAAATACTAATATTTAAGTCCTAATAATTTTATAATGAAAATGAATGGAAATTTTCTAAATAAAAATTAGAAGAAAAACATAAAAAAAATAAACAAATTCAATTAAAGTTTATGAACTCTTAATAACTCTATTGCATTCCAAAGGAATAAAAAAAAAATCAATAATCACTAATTGGTTTTAGAGTTTTGTTTTGCAAATGTCGATGAAGTGATCTGAAATTTAGTCATTTAGTTTTGAATTATCTCATAATGCGACATAAATTTGTGAAAAAACTAATCATAAGTGGTAGTTTATAGTAATGAATATTTCTTAAAGATTTCCTTTAGCCCCAGAGTTTTGGGTTTTTAGCAGCCACCCAATCCACGTCTCTCCTTTGGAAATTGTGATTTCTTTCGTTCATTCTTTTCATCTAGTTAGAAAAGAAGTGATGGTTTTGGCTTTTCCTTGGCACGAAATCACCCTCAGATTGTTTAGTTTTCTCGGATCAGTTTCTCCCCCCCGATAAAGTGGTTTCTTCCGTCTGATTTTCATTTGATTTTCCTTTGTTTTCTTATGCTTTTGTCTTCGACTTGTTGCGGTGTGTTGTTATTCGTTGATTTTTGTATGAGCAATTCAAATGGCAAAGATACTTTGATGAGACAAAAAAGTCACATCAAATCCTTGTTGGTCAGTATGCTTCATGAATCTTAGATGTTCTAAGCATATTAAGATTATATCTTGTATAGGCTTAGAGCCATTTCTTAGGTATTCAAGGCTATTAACTTGGATGCTATGTTATCCTCTAATGTTTTTAGCAGTTTGATTTATGTGTTTGAATGTAAACGTATTAGAATCAATGAAATTTCAGTTTTCATTGTAAAAAAAAAAAAAAAAACTAGAGTTTTATTTATTTTTCTCTTTAAAAGGTATGTTTTTTTATAATTCAAAGGGGAAGGGTAAGGGGTAAGCAATGGCATTGAATCACACATCTATGCTACATCGGAAACCATACAAATTAATTAATAAAAAGCATACAAAAAGGATGTTGAGCAAATACTTACGGATGAATGGCTGTACGTGCTTGGAGCAATGGATGCAATTTACAGACAAAAAAAAGGTAAAATTGCCTTCAGAACTAAAACTGAAATAGATCTCCAGTCATATATATTGAGATCTTCTTGATGAGAAATCTAAAATGATAATACAAAAAAGTAATGTTATCAGAAATGAGATTTTGGTTGATCTAGAAAAAAATGAAATCAAGGATAAAAAAATGAGGAATATGAAATGGAATAAGATGATGGACTTAAGGTTTTAGGGTTAGGGTAAGCAAAAGAAGATGCTCAATCTTGGATTCTTGATGCATTTGGGGACTTTAATTTGACTATTTATCAATGCTTTAAAAGCCCAGGATCGAGTGATTCAGGCCTATTGAACTAGGTATTCGACTAAGAAACTACGTAATCTGATGAAAAGCATTTTGACTTCATGAATCAAATCGATGAAACTTAGACGAAGCAAGTGGTGTGAGCAGGCTTAGTTCTTACTTAATCGAGCGATTCCTCCTCTTCTTTTTATAAGTTGAAACCACATCATTTTGATGCTTTTGCATAAGCGGCGGTTTATCTTTGGTGTATAAAGTAACAAAATTTTTGTTTATCTTTCTCTTCCATCCATAACTTGAGCCTCCTCTCCTCTTTGCTTCTCTATTTCCCATATCTAGGTGGTACTCCTCGAATCAAATGATAGCCTCTTCATTGGCAGCGACTTTATTTGTATTGAGCATGGTCGACAATCCTAGTTCCTATCACATCTTTAAGATGTATTTTTTCAAATGAGTTAAATAGTGGAATTTATTTTTCCATCATTTGCGGACATTTATTTTTTCTACAATTTGCGTCATTTATGAAATTAAAAAATTTTAAAAATCAAATAATCTCGGTTTGATTTGCCATTTCTAAAATGGGAAAATTGGATTGGCTTGGAAAATAATTTAAAATAGTAGAAAATAATAGAAATTCTTATTCTATTTGGAGAATTTGACAAAATTCTATTTGATTTGTATTTATGATATATATATATATATATATATATATATATATATATATATATATATATATATATATATATATATATATATATATATATTTCCTAATAAATGTATCTCCCTTTGGGACTCTAACCTGAGCCACCTTATCTTGCGACTTAAGCTCTTAACCATAGTATATCTGTGTTGTTTGACTTTGTCAAATTTTTGTTATAGTTTGTTGAGTGGCATGACATAATTATATTTTATTTGTATTAATGAAATAATTTTATTTGGAAATTCTATATTTGACATAATTCTTTTTAATTAACGATGTCGTATCGTATAATTATGTTACAAAACAAAGTTGCCTCGTAGAAATTATTTTAAGAATGAGTTGAGATTTCTTAAATATTGCAACTTCTTATAATGGTGATAAAAATATATTTTTCAAATAATAAATATCATGTTGATTTAGATTATGAAAATATAACAACTTATATTGTATTAAAAATAGAAATCTTATAGGCATAAACTTTATAAAATGTTTAATCAATAAGAGAGTTATTGTCAAAATTTTATAAAGATTTTCATTTTTATGATCATTTTTATTTAATAATATATAAATGATTTATTTTATGATGTCATCAGATTGGATACTGTTGGACCGGAGTGAACCATGAACATGTAACTTTTGATTAAAACACCGAGTTTGATTTTAAACATTGCTATTTACATTGAAAACATACCGCTGACTTTATAACAAATATTTTGAGGGCATTTTTTCAATACAATCAAGTTAGATTATTGATCTTGTATGCTTTAGTAAAGAAAAGTGAGGAAAGCTTATATCTTATTGAATGTAAGTGGTTATATATAGCCTTGTAGTATAGGAAGCTAAAAATAGTGCATCCTACTAGTAAAGCAAAGAGCGATTGACTTCTAAGCGATAGGAATTATTGAGCAGAGAAGAAAAACTAAGTCTACCCGCAACCTAAATTAAGAAAAAAACTAAGTCTCTTGTAGCATTCCCTCCTTAAACTAATATCATATCAATTGATGCATGGATTTTGACAAACTCCCATAAGTTCTTGCAACTTTTCAAAATTAAATAGCTTTAATGGCTTAGTCATAAGATCTACAAGCTGGTCTTTAGTTCAACAATAATCCGGTTGATTGTCCCATCTTGTGTAAGGTCTCACAGAAAATGGGCAGGATATTGATGTGTTAGCCGACCCGTACATAAAGAGTTGCGAGAAAGGTTGATTGTTGAGCTATTGTTCTGATAGAAGTGCAGGTTGTGTCACTTTGATTGATCAAAGGCTGCTCTAATATCATCGTAACCATATAGCACAGTAAGCGCAAAGAGTTGCTGCAACAAATTATGTACATGGTGGATGCTTGTAAGAGGACGAGATGTAGCTCTGGAGCGGATAAAAATAAGGGTGCTCTTGCGATCTTCTACATCTGTGTAATCCTTTATGAGATCTCCCTACAAGGCGGAGTGGTTCTTTTCTTTCTTGATAAACACATCGATGTAAGAGTCCTTGACATACCTTAGCAGCATGTGTTTAGCGGCTTGGAGATGAAGTGTAGTAGGATGAGCCGTGTACCCAGTAGAAGGGTGACCCTGAGCATCGAATACGGTATAGTGGATTAAATACATCAAACTGCCCACTACTTGTTTGTAAAGTATCAACCATTGTCTCTCCCATGGGATCTTTCATCCTTTGTTCTTGAATAATGGGATTGTACAGCTAGTGCAATCGACCATTTGAAATCTCTCAAGAACATCTGAGTGTATTTTTGTTGATGAAAAATCCAGTGTCCCCTGTGGTACACTAACTTGAAAATACCTCATTTCCCGTCACTCATTTCAAATTCTTGCATCATAGAGTGTTTTGAAAGAAATGAGCAAGATTTATCATTTGATAAATATAAGGGCCATGCATTTTGGTACCTTGGGAAGAATAAGTTGAATAGTATCGGCGGTGACGGGAGCAAAAACTTCTATGTAGTCAACTCCATATTGCTGAGTGTATCCCTTTGCAACAAGTCGGGCCTTATACTTGTCAATTTCACCATGTTCGTTGAGTTTTGTCTTGTATACCCATTTAACTCCAATTGATTTTCCACCTTTTGGCAAGTTAGTCAATTCCCAAGTTTTTTTTTTTTTTTTGCAACCCATAAAACCAAGAAAAGAACTTGGAATTCAATGGTCATTTTCAATATGAATGTCTTAAGAAAAATAGGGATTCGAAGGATGGGAGGGAGACAAAGTCCCACTTTGTTGAAACAGAAAATATCTGAGAGATCACGAGAGATGCTCCCTTATGACATATATTGATCGTTGACAAGCGGTGATGAGATTGCATGGATTCGTGGGTCTGGGTGTAGTAATCATGTGTGTGGAAAAGATTATTCTCGATTGATGACACTTTTAGAAAGTCGGTCGAATCTTGACACCCCGATTTGGAAGTCCAGTTAAATGACCGTCGACTTAGAGAAATTTCTATCTTAGGTTGTCACAGCACCTAAGTCTTAGTATCGGATCGGTGCTGACTGCCCATGGACAGAGTTACTGAAACCACCACTTCCATACGTCCCTTCAAGGGACCCATTCATTCATATTTAAATTTAAAATATGAGAAAAGAAAATGAATAATTATAGTCCATAGGGATAGATCATAGCCCTCTTACAATAATTACATACATTGTTATCTGATGATGCAAGAGGAACTTATAAAAATCATATATACAAAACACTTTTACAAAAATGTTATAGGCCATCTATGTTGGCCTCCTTCCACGATCATGACCTCGTGAATTATGCGTCCTTTGTGCCTCACATGAGAAAGGGGGTCCCACGGCCAATTAGTGATACTGATGAAAATTTTTTCTCTGAGTACTCCCTTTAAAATGCACATGCAATACTGTGACCATGAAAATGTCTAATCACATTCCCATATATAAATAATGCAATCATATGAAATATTCACGTGTCATGCATGAGATGAGACTCCTCATGCTCTGGCTTTGAGTAGATGACTCTCTCGAATCTTGTCTGAAGTGTGAAAACCGATCGTTGTTTCGCAAATGACTTAAATTTATTGGACAATCCTCGATATTCACTTGAATTTTTTTGTCAAATCCCCGTGTATGTGAGACGAAATTTCATGGGCCCACGTCTTTTCGGGGTCACATCGTCCATGCAGCCTTCAACATTTTCTGGGCTTTCCTTTGCGTGATCATGTATAGCATATATAAATTGTTGTGTCGGGGGGAGGATCTATCTCATCTTGCTAAGTTTTAAACACATGTAATTTATATTTATTATTGTTTTATAGCCAGTGAGTCCTCGATTTTGGACGTGGTCGATTTAGGAAAGCTCACCACGTCACGAGAATGGTGAATAACGATGCAATGCACTGGCGCTCGACTTCGTATGATGTGACGCTGCGTATGAAGAATGCGATCATGTCATTTCATGCTATGTGTCATGCTACACCGCAACATTTATAAGTCGGGATAATTATATTTCCTACATATAATTTTCCATTTATCCACCAATTTCTATGTTAATCCATTCATCCCACAATTTCCATGTTGGCCACATCCATGACACATATTAACATGAGATTTTTAACACAATGACATATTATTTATTTTCCATGATACCTGTAGAAATGGCGAAATCATAGGACCAGCTCAAAGCAAGGCGCCTCTTGGTCCCTTCCGCGACCATGAGCCATTTTTGGTTCCATTCGTTACCTAATTATTATCATGCCAAAACACCACCAGTGAGTCGAAGATATCAATCTGAGATAAAACAAACCTCGACATGTAACACCCGTCGAGAGTCTACATTACATGAAACTATAGGGGTGTATAAGAGTACCAAGTGTCATATTGAAATAATTTTGGAGACTAAAATTTAGAAATGATAAAATTATGGAACCGGAAATTGTGTCTGAGAATAAGGGTACAATTGTCATTAAGCAAAAGAAAAATTAAGTTAGAGATGGGCCATTAAATAGAATAAGTTACAATTGCAAAATTGAGGAGATGAGTTTTAATTTCAATTAATGGAAAGTTGATCTTAAAATTCTTGGAAGATGGAGGACTTAATTTTAATTAGAAGAAACTTGAGATTTTTAATGTGGGAGACAAACAAAAATCACATTTTGGTCTCAATTGGGTTAGGGAAACCATGGAGAAGAGAAGGAGAGAGCCAAGAGGAGGAAGAGAAGGAAGAAGAAGGAAGAGGAGAAGAAGATCAAGGTATGGAATCCTTATTTTTGGGTTTTGATTTGAATCTAAGGTTTTTTTGAGCCCATGGAATTAGTTCTCACTTTGGTCTAGGTTTTGTGCGAAAAACCACATGAACCTTTGAATTATTGGGGTGTAGTAAATACCGGTGGGAGAAAAATAACCATGGAATCATAAATTATGTGGTTTATAAGGAATTAGTGGACCTTAGGTTGAATTCATAGGATTTTTACCTAGGTTTGGTTTATGAGTTCGAATCACCAATTCAAGGCATTGTGAGATTGTTTGGATAGATGCCATGTTGGTTTTGATGAATTGTTGTAAAGGAGAATGTTGGGTTTTTAAAGGAAATTCTGTCAAAATTTGGTAAAACCCCTGTTTTGTTTTAGTTATAGATTAAGTTATAATCATCAAGGAATTGATTACAATTGGTAAGAACCATAAGAGATAGGAGCTCTAGTGTATAGAAGAACCAAGAGCAAGTGTAGCTCTAAGGCTCCCAAATACTGACTGAAAGGTGAGCTCATGTAGCTCACTGATTATGCTCTGTTTTGGGTATGGTTGTAGTGTTTTGGCCATAAGTGGAGTTTCACTAATCCAAATTGAGTGATTCAAAATTATGGGTAACATAGACTTATAGGGGAATAAGTTAACTGAAGGAAGTACATGCAAATTGTAAGCCAAAAGTGTCCAGAAAATTTGTCAAAGTAGAGGCTAATATTTTGAATTCTGTTCTGCCGTTGAGTCATCTAGATGTAAATACAATAACTTGAGTTTTGGTGATCCAAATTGGGTGATTCCAATTGGAGAAGAAAACTTAGAATCATAGCTTCAAATGAGTGAAGAAACCATTTCCAATTTATGGAGTTAAGATCCAAGAAATCAAGGATAACAGTAGGTGATTCAGTGAGTTGGAATCAAAAACATGTTGTAACTTGTGTTATGTGGTTGAGGGCCTTAGAGAAGGAATTTTACATTGTAATTTTACAGAGATGTCATTGGATATATAAAAGACTGATCTGGAGAGTTTCATAATTTTTGAAGACCTTTTGAATTATTTTTGGGTAATAAAGTCCATAGAGTATTGTTGGAAAAATGTTACCAAAATGAGTGGTTTTTGTTATGGGCTTTTTAGTGCTCAAGGGTAAATTGTTAATTTGACTTTATATGAATGTTGTGTGACCTTAAAGTGATTTGCGTGTGAAATGCGTTAAGTTTATACGCTATCGTAGGTGATTATCGTTGCTGTATTAGATTAGAGTATGTAGGCTAAAAGCAAAGGCAAAGTAATTGGATTTGTGCTCAAGTTTGGGAAACAGAGGTGAGTGTTCTAAACCATTTTCAAATACTAGTGTATTATATTATAAAATGTTTTACGCTGTTATTTAATGGTTTTGGTTGTAAACCATATTTGAAAAGCAAGTAAATGGTTTTGATTTAAACCATATATGAAAAATAAGCAAATGGTTTTGAATTATTAAACCATTTTTCAAGCAAGCAAGCAAATAAGCAAATGGTTTTTAATTATTAAACCATTTTCAAGCAAGCAAGTAAGTAAGCAAATGGTTTTAACTTGTAAAACCAATTTTCAAAAAGCAAGCAAGCAAAAAGAAAATTTGCGAAAACAGGCCTTCCCTAGTTCCTAAGCAAACAAGCTAGGTCAAGGTATTCCTTACGAGACGCGGTGGTGTTAGGATCTCATACATGCATTGGTTTTGCACGGTCGGCAAACTTAGGTCATACATCATACATTTAAAGGAGGCGTAGCGTCTGTAGTATATAAGGTTATGAGCTCTAACAATTATGGTGATGGCGACACGAGGTCAATTTCACCATATTCACTTGGGAAAAGGTGATGCGGACCTGAAAGTCCTTCACCAGAAACACAGTCGATGCATAGGCTCTGTGTTCACTAGGAATTCTGATGGCGAAAATAGGCCTCGATGGACGATGTTTTATAAGCATGATATGTAGTTTTGAAAAATCAACCATTTGTTCACGGTCGCCAAGGCTTCCGTAGAGTTTTAAAGCAAACGGTTGAGCCCAGGCTCCCGTTTATATTTCAAAACAATCGGTTGAGCTCAGGCTCCCGTGGTGATTTAAAAAAAAAAAAACTATTGAGCCCAGGTTCCCGTGTTTATAAAAGTTTTGAGAAACTTTTAAAGCAAGAGGTTTGTGAAAGGTTTTGAGAACTTTTAAACAGAGCAAGCAAGCAAGTATTAACAATTTATAAACTTTTAAAAGTAAGCAATGATATTAAAGTTTTATAAACTTTAAAGCTGACAATGCTGAAAGTTTTAGAAACTTTAGAGTAAGCGAAGCAAGGCTTAAATATCTTATAAAGAAGTTTATAGTTTTGAGATATTTTCAGAAAAAGAAATCCTTTTATAAAGCATACACTCACTGAGCTCATTTAGCTCATTATTTTCCTGTTTAAAAAACTATTTTCCAGGTACAGGCACACCGAATGTTGGAGCAATTTAGGATTCACCTGACTTCTGTATTTGTGCTGTATTAATACTATTTTCTGTAAGGAAATACTTTGAATTTAATATAAGGAATATAGTATAATACATAGGTGGTTTTGTGAAAATGTGTGGATCTTGGCTCTTATGAAAGAATGTTGTTGGTTGCCATATTTGAAATAATTATGCAAATTGTGCATACATGATTTGGGACATGTCTATGTAATTATGTTACTTGAAATTTTATAAAATCATAAGTTTAGAGAAAAAAAAAATTTATACAAGATTGAAGCAATGATACGGCCGCTTCACGAGGATTTTCCTGAGTCGTTAGAGTAGCGGTGGGGATTTACGTGGAATGGCGGCCACACTTGCCCGATGGTAAGGGGGTGGGGGTGTGTCGAGGTGGTGATAGAGCATAAGTTGTGGTATAATAACCTAAGGCTTAAGAGAAATGATCCCAACACAAGTTGATAATAAATAGGAGTCTTAGGAAACTGTGTTATTAAGCATCGAGTTCATTACATACGATTTACCTTCTTGTGACCATGCATTTTGAATTTAAAGTACCTCCCAGTCAAGTAATTCGAGAAGTATTAAGCAGGTTGATTTTTTTTATCTGTGTTATCGAGGGCGGAGGACGTCGAGGTTGTCCTAGGAAAAATATTCAAAGATTAATGGCGTCTTGAAGTGCACGAGAGGGATGAGCACATAGTTGGTTCCACTTCTGGCCTCTATGGATCGACCACCGGCCAAGTCGAGGCCCGGACCGTCGGGCCACCGGAAGGAGCTCGAGTGCGAGGATTGTTTCTGACGGAGCGGGTGTACAGTTGCGCAAATGGTAGCCATAGCGACACGTCATTGATCGCGGCCTCCACCACCACCTAAAGAGGTTGTTGAAGGAACTGGGAGTCGATAGAGAGTCTGGAAGTACAGGCGCCCCAAGCACATGTGACGGTGTGGTGATCAGAAGCTGACTGGTTATGGCTAGGCAAGGAGTAAGTAAGGTTTGTGGAGTTGTTATGGGCTGCACGGATGAGCAAAGGGTCTTGTTTCCGAGTTTTTACGATGGAAGGCGGGCTAGGATTGGTGGGACACCTTGGAGATGAGGTATCCCCAATGGCATATCATGGGACCCGATTTGACAGAGTTCAGCGATAGGTTCTTTCCTGAAGTCGCAAGAGTTGAAAATTGAGGTTCTTCGAGGTTAGAATAAGAAGAGACATGTCGGTGTCGATTATGAGGAAGAGGTTCTGCCGGAGACTAGTTAGATTGGTTCCATATATTCAGGCCAGTGAAGCCATGAAGTGCTGAGTTTCGTGGGATTGCGACACGAATCTGAGTGCATTTGTCTGCAGTTCCTCATAATAGATTTGGGGACTTAGTTAAGGCAGCTCTGAGAGTTGAGTACAGTACTGTGGCTATGTATCATAGTAGGCAGGAAAGGAAGAGGAGTGCACCGGTACTTCCCAGAGCTACGGGCGATGCGGCGAGAAGAGGAGGCAGGTGGGGTTATGGGGCGGGGTGCGAGGTGGGGAGCTACCTCTGAGTCGAGGGGATCAATGGGGCCCCAGGTTAGCAGTGGCACCCACGGGAGTATTCCTCTGCATGTCATATGTGTCGAGAGCGACACCATGGGGAGTGTAGGAGATTCGATGCAGGATGTTTCACTTGTGGCGAAGGCCATTTCATTGAGATTGCCCTCGGTGATTGGTGCTGAGCATGATGCTTTATTGCCACACGCAGAGATGAGCGCCGAGTGTAGGAGATGTTTCCCCCAATGAGGGCGGCCACGGTAGTGAGTAGAGGTGGTCGTGGTAGAGGTAGAGTAATGCGGGGGATGCGAGCCAGAGGCCTTTTCGGGCCGAGGAGTTTATGTTGTGACTCGTGAGATGCGAGATCTGACTCAGTTTGGTCAACTGGTATTATTTCTATCCTTGATCGAGATGCATATACATTAGTGGACCCGGGAGCCACACATTCATTTTGCATCATTACATTTTACCGTCGAAGATAAAGACCCGACCATTAGAGGGTCGTATGAGAGTTTCCTTCCGGTTGGAATCGGGTTATTCTCGACGAGGTAGTGAAGATAGTAGAGTTCTAATTGGGGGACAGGAGTTCCCAGCAGATCTTGTAGCCTTAGATATGAGGGACTTTGATGTGGTTCTTGGTATGGATTAAATTTGTCTCATGCTTAGAGCCACATTGGGTGTTATAAAAGGAAGTAAAGTTTCATAGGCTAGAAATTGGAGATAAAGTTCGATCTGTGAGAGAGTTATCTTCCATTATCTCGCCATGGCAGCGCAGAGAGAATGCTACGTAAGGTTAATAGGGTTATCTAACATGTGGTGGGACGAGAAAAGGAGGATTCTAGTGGATGATTCCGAGTTGTTAGAGAGTTCCCGGATGTATTTCGGATGATATTGCGGGCTTACCTCCGGATAGAGAGGTGGAGTTCACCATTGGTTGATCGGGGGCGAGCCCGTTCCATTACCTCCTTATGGATGTTTCTTGAGTTAGAGAGGGAGCTTAAGGCTTAGTTAGAAGAATTTGTTAAGTAAAGGATCATTCGGCGTAGAGCATATCAGTGGGAGCTCGATTCTCTTCGTGAAAAGAAAGATGGGGTTTGCGGTTGTGTATAGATTACGAGGCGGTGACGAGTTGCACCATCATGATAGTATCCACTCCTAAGATCGATGAGTTATTCGTCGGCTCCGGGTCCCAGAGTGTACTCCAGAGATAGATTTGAGAATTAAGGGTATCATCGGTTGAAGTCTTTGGAGGGTGATGTTCTAGGCGCATTCGAGACACGCTACGGACATTATGAGTTTACGGTGATGCCATTTGGCTTGGCAATGCTCGTTTATGGATTTGATGAGCCAGTTATTCGGCCATATTTGGATGGAGTTCGTCATAGTCTTTATTGATGATATCCTAGTGTGTTCGAATTGGATTCGAGGAGGAACGTCGGAGCACACCGAGGTTGTGTTCTTGGGACCACCAAGGGAGCGACGGTTGTACCAAGTTCGAAGCGAGTGTCACTTTTGGCTTGATAAGATTGGTATTCTGGAGTCGTGTGATCTCGGTGAGGGGTGGTGTGGATCCCCATAAGGTAGATTTGTGGTAAATTGGAAGCCGCCGAAGAATGTGTCGGTCGAAGCTTCCTTGGTTTAGCGAGGATATTATAGGGAAGTTTGTTGAGGAGTTCTCGAGATAGCAGCCCGACGAGCTAACGAGGAAAGATGTCAAGTATGATTGGGTGGATGCACGCGACGAGTTTCGAGGAGTTGAAGGGTAGATTGACTTGACTCCGGTTCTAACTTGCCCGATAGAGAGATATGGGTTGTAGTTTCTGATGATGCTTCCGGCAAGGCCTTGGTTGTGTGTTTTGATGCGAGAATGATAGGGTGATTGCATATGCCTCTAGGCGGTGAAGAGCGCGAGGAAAAGATACCACCTGCGTGACTTATAGCTTCACGTGATCATGTTTGCTGCGAAGATATGGAACGTATTACTTATATGGTGTTACTTGGGGATCTTTACAAATCATAATAGTCTTGATAAATTTTCACCCCGAAGAGTTTAACTGAGGCAAAGAAGATGGCTTGAGTTGATTAAGGACTACGATTGTCTTGTGAGTACCATCCCGGGAAGGCCAATGTTCGTGCGAGATGCCTTGAGTACGCGACGAGGAGAGTTCTTTGTCTCATATGAGATCGGGTTATCTTCACTTTGTTGGTGGATATAAGAGCTTTAGGGGTGATATTGGGGCCCGAGGATTTAGGGCCTTGTTAGCCACATTTCATGTTGAACCTCACTCTTAGTGGATCGGATTACAGCCGGGGTAGTCGCGAGGATCCACGAGATGGTCGCTTAAGGAAGATAGAAAAAGGAAAGCGAGTTTCAAATTAGAGATGACCCGGCATGATAGTGAAGGACCCAGAGAATGTGCGTGCGGTATGACGGCGAAGAGACATTATGGAAGAAGCACATTCATCTGCGTATGCTATGCATCCAGGTAGTACCAAGATGTACAGGACTTTGAAAGAACATTATTGGTGGAATGGGATGAAGAAAGAGATTGCAAGTTTTGTCTCCAGATGTCTAACACATCGGCGGTGAAGCGAGAACATGGAAGGCACGTAGGGAAGATACAATTATATTATTCTAGTATGGATGGGAGAAGATCGCTATGGATTTTGTGTAGTCTTTACGGACACGAAGCATGATGCTATATGGGTGATAGTTGATGCGATTGTGAAGTGCTCATTTTACCCGATTAATGTTGAATTCTCTGGAAAAGTTAGCCAGGTTGTATGTGGATGAGATAATGAGACTTCATGGGGTTCGGTTCGATAGTTTGGTCGAGACCCGAGGTTCATCAGTTTTGGCGCTGGTTGCAAGGCTTTAAATTACTACTTCATTTTGACCACAACATTTCATCCTCGGACGGATGCGGTGAGAGAAGGATATTCGGACGTTAGAGGATATCTTGAGGCTTGTGTGATGGAATTAAGGGGAGTTGGGATACTCATTTGGCACTAATGGGTTCTCTTGCATAACTTGTTCTCCAGACCGGTATAGGAATGGCACCATTTGAGCATTATGGCGGAAATGTGGGACTCCGGTGTCTTTGGGATGAGGTTGGTGAGAAGAGAGAAGACTAGTAGGCCACTGAACTAGTGCCAAATCACTTTAGAGAAAGTGAAAATTGTTCATGATAACCCAAAGAAAGCAGAATGGAAATGAAAAAGTTATCTGCGGACAAGCAGAGTCGTAGAGACTTGCAATTCGAGATAGGTGATCGGGTCTTTTTGAAGATTTCCCCTTGGAAAGGTGTTTTGAGATTTGGGAGGCGAGGCAAGCTCGATCCAGATTTATAGGACCTTATGGAGATTGTGAGCAAGGTGAGGCAGTAGCTTACAAGTTGAAGTTACCCACGAGTTATCAAGGATTCATGACGCATTCCATGTCGATGTTAAGATATGTCGGAATCCTTCACATGTCTTGAGAAACGACGGTCTGACTAAAGGAAATTTGACATGAAACACACCAATGCGATTGTAGATAGTAAGGAACAAGTATTAAGGAGTAAGGTGATTCCTTTGGTTAAAGTCTTATGGAAGAATCATGAGAGGAGCGGTACTTAGGACGGAGCGGTGCGCCATCGGTACCCTCACTTATTTCCACATGAGGTGATTTCCTTTCCTTTCTTTTTTGGGTTTATTTTCTTAATTCGAGGTGAAATGTTTACAGAGGGAGGATTTTGTAACACCAGTCAGGAAGTCTACATTACATGAAACTATAGGGGTGTATAAGGTACGAGTGTCATATTGAAATAATTTTGGAGACTAAAATTTAGAAATGATAAAATTATGGAGCAGGAAATTGTGTGTAATAAGGGTATAGTGTCATTAAGCAAATAATATGAAAATCCAAAATTAAGTTAGAAATGGAGCCCGCAAATACAAATAGAATAAATTCTGATTGCAAATTTGAGGAGATGAGGTTTTAAATTTCCTTAATGGAAAGTTGATCTTAAGAATTCTTGGAAGATGGAGGACTTAATTTTAATTAGAAACTTAGAAATTGCAATGTGGGAGACAAACAAAAATCACATTTTGGTCTCGATTGGGTTAAGAGACAGCAGGTGGAGAAGAGAAGGAGAGAGCGAGAGGGAGGAGAAGGAAGAAGAAGGAGAAGAGAGAAGATCAAGGTATGGAATCCTTATTTTTTGGGTTTGATTTGAATCTAAGGTTTAGTATGGAGAGATTAGTTCTCCTTTGGTCACAGGTTTTGTGCAAAGAGCACATGAACCTTTAATTGTTAAGGGTTATGAGAGTAAAACCCCGATTGGGAAAAACCATGGAATCATCAAATTATGTGGTTTATAAGGAATTGGTGGACCTTGGGTTGAATTCATAGGATTTTTACCTAGGGTTTGGTTTTATGAAGTTCCAAATCACCAATTCAAGTGTTGTGAGATTGTTTTGGATGAATTCCTTGTTGGTTTTGATGGTGTTGTAAAAGGGAGAATGTTGGGTTTTAAAGGAAGTGTCAAAATTTGGTAAAACAACTGTTTTTGTTTTGGTTATAGATTAAGTTATAATCATCCAAATGAATTTTCCAATTGTGGTAAGATTCATAAGAGATAGGCTACAGTATAGAAGGGAATCAAGATCAAATTGAACTCTAAGGCTCCCAATCTGATTTGAAGGTGAGCTCGTGTAGCTCAGTTATGCTCTGTTTGGGTATGGTTATGTGTTTTGGCCATAAGTGTAGTTTCACTCATCCAAATTAAGTGATTCAAAATTATGGGTAACTTACATAGACTTCTAGAATAAGTTAACTGAAGAGAGTACAAGAAAATTGTAAGCGAAGTGCCCAGAAAATTTGTCAAAGTGGTATGTGCGGTGCAGTACATATGAAGTGAGTCATCTAGATGTAAACTACAATAACTTGAGTTTTGGTGATCCAAATTGGGTGATTCCAATTGGAAAGGAGAAACCTTAGAATCATAGCTTCCGTGAGTGAAAAACCATTTCAATTTATGGAGTTAAGATCGAGAATCAGGATAACGATAGGTGATTGAGTGAGTTGGAATCAAAGAAACATCTTTGTAACTTGTGTTAAGTGGTTGAGGAGGGCTTAGAAGGAATTTTACGTGAAATTTTAACGAGATGTCATTGGATATATAAAGGACTGATTTGGAGAGTTTCATAATTTTGAAGACCTTTTGAATAATTTTATTAATAAAGTCCATATAAGTATTGTTGGAAAAAGTTACCAAAATGAGTGGTTTTTTGTTATAGGCTTTTTAGTGCTTAAGGAGTAAAATTGTTAATTTGACTTTATATGGATGTTGTGTGACCTTAAATTGATTTGCTTGTGAAATACGTTAAGTTTATACGCTATACGTAGGTGATTATCGTTCTTGGTATTGGTTAGAGTATGTAGGCTAAAAGCGAAAGGAAGCGATGTAATTGGTTGTGCTCGAAGTTTGGGAAGCAAAGAAATTGAGTGTTCTAAACCATTTTCAAATACTAGTGTATTATATTATAAATGTTTACGCTTTATTTGCGGTTTTGGTTGTAAACCATATTTGAAAAGCAAGTAAATGGTTTTGATTTAAACCATATATGAAAAGTAAGCAAATGCTTTTTGAATTATTAAACTATTTTCAAGCAAATGACAAATAAGCAAATGGTTTTAATTATTAAACCATTTTCAAGCAAGCAAGTAAGTAAGCAAATGGTTTAAATTGTAAAACCATTTTTTTCAAAAGCAACTTAAAGCGACAAAAGAAAACTTGCGAAAACAGGCCTTAGTTCTAAGCAACCAAACCTGTCGAAAGGTATTCACTTTCAAATGGTTTCTGGTGGTGTTAGAATCTCATACATGCATTGTAGTTTTGCTGGTCGGCAAACTTAGGTCATACATCATACATTTAAAGGCAGTGGCACATACGGGGAGTATATAAGGTTATGAGCTCTAACTAAATTAAAGTGATGGCGACATTCACCATATTCACCGGAAAAAGGTGATGTGGACACAGGTCCTTCCACCGGCACGGTCGATGCACAGGCTCCCGTGTTCACTAGGGTACAGTAAGCAAAAATAGGCCTCCAATGGTTGATGTTTTATAAGCATGATATATAGTTTTGAAAAATCAACCATTGGTTCATGACTCATGAGGCTTAGTAGAGTTTAAAGCAGCCCGGTTGAGCAGGGCTCACTGTTTACATTTAGCTTGATCGAGTTGAGCACGAGCTCCTGGTGATTTAAAAAAACAAAGCGGTTGAGCGAGGTTCATTGTTTATAAAATTTTGAGAAACTTTTTAAAGAGGTTTGTGAAAGGTTTTGAAAAACTTTTTTTAAAACAAGCAACAAGCGAAGTATTAAAATTTTATAAACTTTTAAGCGAAACAAGCGAAGTATTAAAAGATTTATAAACTTTTAAAAATGACGAAGTACGAAAGTTTTAAGAAACTTTAGTAAAGCAAAACTACGGAAAATATCTTGTAAAAGAGTTTTATAGTTTTGAGATATTTTCAGGAAAAGAAATCCTTTTATAAAGCATACACTCACTGAGCTCGTTTAGCTCATTATTTTCCTATTTTAAAAACTATTTTCCAGGTACAGGCACGCCGGACGTTGGAGCAGTTTAGGATTCACCTGACTTCTATATTTGTGTTGTATTAATACTATTTTCTGTTAGGAAATACTTTGAATTTGTATAAAGGAATATATGTATGTACATAAGGTGGTTTTGTGAAAATGTGTGGAGCTTGAGGCTCTTATGAAAGAATGTTGTTGGTTGCCATATTTGAAATAGTGTAAATTGTGTATACAGGATTTGGGACATGTCCTATATGCAGTTGTTATGCTACCAAAATTTTATAAAATCATAATTTTAGAAAAATAAAAATAAAAATTTATACGAGATTGAAGCAAGCAATATGGCCGGCTTCACGAGTTTTCTGAGTCGTTGGGAATTAGTAATTTGGGGATTTGATGGGTGGCGGCCCACTAGATAGTGCGGGTGGGGGTGTGTCAACCTGGAGTCATTGCCCGGAACTAGTCCCGAATTTTCAATATTCTGGGTCCTAAATCACCGGGACTAAATCACCATGACTATCACGACCCGAAAACCTATGCCATTACACATGGCTTTTAGGCTAAAAATATTCCAATTAGGAAAATTCCCTACCTCATGTAGTTTGACGAAACTCCGAGTTTTTGGTACCCACGCACTTAGCTCGCTATCGTGGATCATTTGTCTTTTGTTGCGACGAAAACCTATGGTCCATTTCGCAGTAAATCTTAGAGAGAGATAGAGTTTCTCACTACTGCTTTCTCTCTCTTTCTCATATTTTCTCTCTCCTCACAGCTCATTGTCCCTTTTTTTTTTTTTTTTTTGCCAAAATGGCCCCTTTTCCCCTTTTTGACTTTTCTTCCTACCTTTTTCTTTTCTTTTTTTTTTCTTTCTTTTTTATTTTTTCTCTTTTTTTTTTTCTCTTTTCTTTTTTTTTTTTTCTCATTTGGTTCTTATCTGACCAAACTCCCTGACCCAACTCCACTCCCATTCCTTTTAAATTTTAATTTTTTTTCTTTTTCTTTATTATTCCAGTTGACTTTCTTTCCTTTATTTCTCCATTTGACACATGGCTGTCATAAGCCCTTATCAGTACTATGTAATCTTGCTACTACCACATAGCCATCGTACCATGTGTCAATCTCAGTTGCCAGTAAGCATCCACATGGTCATGCCACATGTCACCCGACACCCGATGTCTTGAAAAACATGAAATTCCTATTGTCTTGAAATCCGACGAAATTCAACGAGGTAACTAGATTTCGCGAGACGAATTCAATGATGAAGTTCGTTTCGTCATCAAAGATTTAGAAAATTTTCGATTTTCAACCGAAATTACCGTTTTATCCTTTTTCAAAAAAATTGAATTTTTTTAAGTTTTACATTCTTCCTTTAACGAATTTGGAGTCACAAATTCACATATAACACACATAAACACATGCATATGCAGTAATATTCTAGTGCCAAATATTAGATCACACACCTTCATCCTAAAATAGGAAATGATAGGTGGACCACATTGTGTCATCGCGTTCCCAAGTTGCCTCATCCACTCCTTGGTGTTGCCACAACATTTTCACTAACTGCACGGTCTTGCATGCATGCGATCCCAGCTATCCAAGGGCGCATTTCTCCCTCCTCGAAGGTCCCATCGATTATCGAAATAATTTTCTCCCCAATCCACTACATGAGTTGGATCTGGAGTATACTTCGGAGCATGGAGACATGGATAACCTCATGAACACATAATAAACTCGGTGGTAGCGCCAACCGATATGCAACTATGCCCACCCTCTCGAGTACCTCGAAGGGCTTAATATACCTCGGTGCTAGCTTCCCCCGCTTGTTGATTCTGACCACTCCTCTCTTAGGCATCACCTTCAAGAAAACGTGATCACCCACCTCAAACTCTAAGGTGTGTAGATGCAGTAGGCGTGGCTCTTCTGTCCCCACTCTGGCGAAATGGGAGGCGCTTCCCCAATCAAGCTCACCTTCTCAAGGTGTCTCTAATGAATAGGATCGGTGATGGAGACTCTCTCCCACCTTTGTCCAACAAATCGGGGATCGGCATGGCCTCCCATATAAAGCCTCATACGGTGCCATCTGTATACTTGCTTGATAACTGTTGTTATAGGCAAATTCCACTAAGGGTAAGTGCTCCTCCCAGCTACCCTTAAGATCCAGGACACATGCTCGTATCATGTCCTAAAACTGTATAGTCCTCCGTGACCATTTGTCTACGGATAAACGTCGTGCTCATCGTCTGTTTGTGTTTCCATGGCCTTTTGACTTTTCCAAAGATGCCATAAACCTGGGATCCCTGTCTAATACTATGGACATTGGTAGGCCATGTAGCTTGACAATCTCTCGAATATACAATTGGCATAATTCCTCGATGTGAAGATTATCTTCTTGCCATAAAATGTCTTAGGCGCTTAGTGAGTCGATCCACTATCATCATCTAGCGTCATGTCTTCCACGATTATTCATGGCAAGAGTGGGTCACAAGTTCATCATGACATGCTCCCAGTTCCACTCTTCTGTGTGCGTTGAAGTAGCCATGTTGCTTCATGACATGTGGGTCATGAAATCACATTGCAAAAAGTTTGGAGATACAAATACAATAATTGTGGTATTGGATGTTGGTGTCTTTGATTATGAACGGGTATGTTATATTATTCGAGAATATATCGATAACTTTTGCTTTCATGGAAAGATTACTTAGTTGTATTGTCTTTATGAAATTAATAAGATATTTTTATATTTTTTGCATTTCATATGCAATTACTATATGTTACAAGTTTCTAATAAAAACTGTGGAATTGAATAATTTGATTTGTGTAGCTATTTGTACAACATTTCGAGAAATCAGCTACTTCAACATGTATGGCTTCATAGACCACAGACCAGATCTACATGCACTCTTGCATCGGCTGGAGCACGATCGAGATTTGATTGCTAAAGATTAGAGAGCGTTGTTATGTGATCCAATTCTTTCTAGCTCATATAACTCTGGGTAAGTAGTTTTTTAATGAAAATTGATATTTTTGATATTAAGTTATTGATTATTGTTATTATGTTTATGAAGGGATCACTAGTCCTTGGTGGTTATTGACCCTCATGGGGACAAAGTATATTTTTGTGATTCTATTGGACGTTCAGCGGGAAAGGAATTGAAAGGTGTTATTAATACGTAACTATTTATTTCTTTTTATTTTTATAACAATTTTCCTGAATTATATCATTTGAGTCTCATAGCATTGTATACTTTGTTCGATTAATTGCCTCAAAATATACAATGTTAAAGCTGACCGAGTTGCA
The DNA here is from genome assembly GCA_016808115.1 of Tetrastigma voinierianum. NCBI lineage: Eukaryota > Viridiplantae > Streptophyta > Magnoliopsida > Vitales > Vitaceae > Tetrastigma > Tetrastigma voinierianum. The sequence continues at coordinate 150,938 of JAEQBH010002127.1, read as the reverse complement.
AGAAAAAAACTTATTTGGGAGTCTATTAAGGTATATTGAGTTGCACATTATTTTTAATAATTCATAAAATTAGATCTTATTTGTTTAAATCTTATAAAAACTTTTAAATTCATTTTTCAAGTGTCCTAAGCAACCATCAGGTGTTGAATGTGGCTATTATGTCATCATGTATATAGAGAGATCGTAGAAAATCATATCATTTCAACAGATTAAAAGGTAGGATTATTATTAAATCTGATTCCTTTCAGTAGTACTTTTATGGTTTTAGATTTTTATGTTGTGTTATTTAGTGCTCTTTTTCTAAGTAACTTATGTATATATGCAATTTGGCGAGAAGAAAACTTATAAACAAGAAGAGATCGACATTATGCGCGGAGAATGGGTCGAGTACCTGCAAGGCTTCGTTTGAAGAAATGTTATGGATGTTTGTTTATAAAACAATATTGGATATTTGTATGAAAGTATTAGATATTTCAATTCAATATTTTGGTATTTTTGGAATTGAAAGTATGGTTGTATGATGAGCAAACTCAAAAGTTGGATATTATACTTCGTTTTGAAAAATGTTGTGGGCAGAAATTCCAATTTATAGAATAAGAGACAAAATCATTTGATTATAAAGTTATAGTACGATTTAAAGTAGGTAATTAATTATCTGAACCTCGGATGTGGCTTGGGTATGCAAGTTTAGGTCGTCTCATGAAATCTAGCTATACGTAAAATTTACTTAATTTCTTTGAGACAATCGGAGTCGGCACGTTTTTCAAGGCATCGCGTTTAGGTCTGCGTAAATGGAACCACCGATCTGACGAAAGGCACAAATAGCATGTACTCATGTACCATAAGTGGTATGAGTAGATAAATGATGACAAAGGGACGAGATGGTCTTAGAATGTGGCCCCGGAGAAAGAAGGGAATTAATTGATTTTAAGTCCAAATAAGACAAATTAATGTATAGTGCTCTTCTCCTCAAATTCAAAGACTAACGTAAATGGAGAACCAGGCTGCTGCAGGTCGAAAATGGAATATTTTCTGAAGTCTTTAATATACTCTAGAAATAGAGCGTCGGACAGATTTAGTTTTAAATGGAGCTTAGAGGGGAGAGAGCGTTCTCACAGCGGAGCGAGCTGCGCGTGGACCACACAGGGTTTGCGAGTTTTGACAAATCAAGAGGTAGGATTTTCTCCCTACTTGAGTTTTACTCCCATTTAAGTGTTTTTTATGTTTGTTAGTTTGGCGTGAGGGGCAGTTGATCAGTCCCAAAACATGGGATGAATTGTGGTAATTTTCTTGGGATTTTTGGGTTGGCGTGACCTTGTGAGCTTGAAGATGGAGCTGTTTGTGTAGAGAATTATGAGTAAAGTATGTTTGAGATGATAAAGATTAGGGAATGGGCCGTATGATGGGGTCCCAAATATGGAGGACAGAGATTGGATACGAGTTTTTTCTTTCAGACGAGGTGTAGTAGTTTGCTCATGAACATTTGGGTGTGTGGTTTGTTTAATTTGTGTATTAAATGTTTGCTTGGTATGCTTTGGGTAGGAATGGCCGGTGGTGCGGGTTCAGCAGAGTGAGCCCAGGTGTTTCAATGATTTTTAGGGAATAGTAAGCGGGTTTCACGATTCCAGGAATAGTGTTCCTAAAATATATATTTTGTGAAAATCGTGTTGGTAGGAGTGATTCAGAATTAAGAAATTGCTAGGTGGCCTTGATATTCTTAGTGAGCTAATTTTGATGTGTGATTTAAAAAGTTTTATGTAAATATATTCATATATGTTGCATGTGATTTAGACTGAATTGGAGCGCATACATACATTCCATATGCCTTTGGAACATCCTAGGAATATGAGAATGAGTGCATGAGATGGTGAGAAACAAGGTTCGGAGGTAGTCTAAATCATAAATTCTCGGAGTGGTCCAAACTAAATAATATATCAGCAGGTGGGACGGCCCGGTTAGTATTTAATTCAGCCCGGAGGGTAGTCCACCTGGCTAATAATATATCAATCGTCGGAGCGGCCCAGTTGATATATATTCATCGGAGGGTAGTCCACAAAACATTAATATATATCAATCGTCGGAGCGGCCCGATTGATATATTCAGCAAGCCGGTTGCCCACTAATAAAATGATAATTCTCATCGCGAGGCTTAGGCGAGTGTGAAACAAGTGAGGACTCTAGGATGCGGGTTGGTCATGTGAACATTCAGTAGGATCATGCATTTGCTTGAATTTTTGTTTAAGTGGAACATTGCCTTTGCACTTAGGTGGTGAGTAGCCATTTAAGGGGCGATTCTCCTAGTGAGCTTTAGCTGCTTGGTCGTCAGGGTCCCCACTTTCCTGAAAGTACGAGGGGGAGGCGTGCGAGGGAAAGGCCTCTCATCTGAGTGTGGATTAGAAGAAAAAGCTAGGATTGTGGCTTTGGCTTGTGATATCTACATGTATTAAATTTTCCCTATTTTTAATATATGTTGTATAAAAATAAAATATTTGAACTCTTGTAACTATTTAGATTATACAAGTTAGATTCATAGTTGGTATGCATTAGGGTATAGATTTGTAGGCCAGTGGCGTATTACTCATGTGATTTGATCTCTTGGATATATTGAATATGTTAATTTGCTTGGGGTGGGTTTTCATGCGGGTATTTTAATTGGGTGAGCTCACATTACAAGGAGACTGCGGGTTTTCTAAAGAGTACGTCGGGTAACAGGCCTCCACTTATATTAATGAGGTTGTGACGGGTAGTCAACGGACCCCGAGGTTTGGGCGTCACAAATGTGAATGCAAATGTTCATAATAGACTACGTTTTTCAATCAAAAGTAATATTTTGTTCAGTTGTAGATGTAGTTAAAAGTTAAAAAAAACCTTAGTTAAAAGTAGTTTAACTACGTCTTAAACGTAGTCTTTTGTACATAATAGACGTGGTTAAGAGTAAGATTGTGAGTTTAAAGTAGGGTTTATATGTTTGGCAGTAGTCTTTTGTTCATAATAGTGACGTAGTTAAAGATCAAAATAACGTGATCTTTTTGTACAATTATAGACTACATTTTATGATAAAAACATAGTCTAAATATATTTAAAGACTACATTTTTTTTTTACTTTTAACTACGTCTAAAAACGTAGTCTAAACATGGGACTTTTAACTACACTCACACTTTTAACTACACTCACCTAGACTACGGTTTAGAAAACATAGTCTATATATAAAAAGCTACGTTTTTAAGGCGTGTCTAATTAAATTGTTGTAGAGAGGCGATATTGGTGGTTTTCAATAACAGTTCATTATTACGCTCAACTATAGGAGACATCTGATTAACTCAAAATATTTGGTAGCGACACTCTACATATTCTTTGCTGCGAGAACACGATTAGAGAGCATGAAAAGTGGTGTATGTTTTTCTCAAGCATGTCCTCATACGTAATATTTTCTCCACATATTTCAATTGAGAACTAATTGCAGACAAGGTTGAGTTGTAGTCACTTGCCGACTTGAAGTCTTGTAGTCGTAAATGAAGCCCGATCATAGCAGTTCTTGAATAATTACGGTCTTTTTTGATGATCATATCGTTCTTCCAGGCTTCGTCGAAGGATCATTTGATCCTTGGCCTTAGATATTCACTTTTCGACCTTCATCGATATGCAAGATAATGGGCTTTAAGCGCGATCTATGAGATGCGGTCTTTCAAAATCAAAATAACAAAAACAATTGTTTTTGTTGTTTTTTTTTTCTTTTCTTCTTCAAGCTTCAGTCTTGAACATTCCAGACGCAGGCTTCAGGCCTGATTTTAGAAAAGAAAATAATTCTTCTTCATCTTCAAGCATCATGCTTGAATGGCTAAACGTGAAGCCGGGCTGGTTTTCTGACGAGTTCAAGCTTTAGGCTTTAAACACTAAAGTGGAGATGCAAAACAATTAAAAAAAGAAAATCGGACTATGAAGTGAAATGTACCTTTCTTGTTTTATGATTTTGTAATATTGTCGAGTGCGAGTTCCTTGGATTTGAGCTTTTCGACTTTGAGATTGTTCGGGGCTCTCGTGTTGATAGCGTGTTGAAGATCGAAGATGTTGAAAGATAAAAAAGAGATAATAGAGATAATTTAAGAAGAAAACTGTATTTCCATTATTCCATAAACCCATATATATAGTGTTACAATCATTAATACCGTAATAATTATTCACCGATAAATGTGTGGTCATTCACAGTTATCATACTACAACAATTTTTTAATTAGACTATGTCTAAAAAACGTAGTCTTTTATATATAGACTACGTTTTCTAAGCTAGTAGTCTAGGTGAAATGTAGTTAAAGTGTGAGTGTAGTTAAAGTCCCACATTTAGACTAAGTTTTTCGCTTTTAACTCGTTTGTCCATGAACAAAAGACTACGTTTTTAAACATGGATTAAACTACTTTTAACTACATTTTTTTACTTTTAACTACGTCTGTGTATGCAGACCACGTTTTTTTACTTTTAACTACATCTCTGTTGCTAAAGATTACTTTTATTGAAACGTAGTCTATTATGAACATTTAGACTATATTTTTCAAAGCGTAGTATAATATCCAATCATGTCATGAAGCGTATGCTGATTCGAAAAATGCCAAAAATATTGAATTGAAATATCCAAATCTTATCACTCTGAATATCGATCATTTTATAAACAAGCATATAACATTTCTTCAAATGAAGCCTTGCAGTATAGAGCCCATTCTCCAGCAATGATCTCTTACTTTGTTTATAAGTTTCTTCTCACAAGCGCATATATACATAAGTTACTCGAGAAAAAAGACCACTAAATAACAACCTTGTAAAAATCTAAAACCATAAAAAGTACTACTTATATGAATCACGTATGCAATAATAACCTACCTTTTCATCGGTTGAAATGATATGATTTTCAATGATCTCCTTCATATACATGATGACATAATAGCCACATCCCGGCACGATGGATTTGCTTAGGACACTTGAGAAATGAATTTAAAAGTTTAATAAGATTCTAACAAATAAGATCTAATTTTATGAATTATTAAAAGAATGTGAGCTTCGATATACCTTAATAGACTCCCGAATAAGTTTTTTTTTTTTCTTACCTTCGAGTCGGCTTTAGCATTGTATATTTTAGGTGCTAATTTAACAAAGTATAATAATAATAGTGTGAGACTCGAAAATGATATAATTCGGAAAATTACTATAAAAATAAAAGACATAAATACTTATGTATTAATAATGATGCAAGGCTGTATCATTGAGCACATGCGACTGATTTAGGAATTTCTCTCGACTTTGTATTTTCTTCATGAAGTTGATGTAGGCGATCGAAGTAATGATTTTCTTTCCTCAATGACTTCTCTTTGTTGTTGTTTCGATTTTTTGTTCTTCTAACAAATGTTGCTGAAGTTCGCTTGTTTTTGTTCTTTCACGGAAGGTGAAATAGGTTGTAGGCGTAACCATGCCTCGACACCCCTTATGACCATGTTGGGATTTCCCTATTACCATTCCTAGTATGTCTTTTTGTCAGATTCTTGTATTGATTCATCTTTCACCTTCATTGTATATTCATCTACGATATGTAGATAAAGCGAACCATACATTAGGAAGTTATAAAAGAATCTATAATTAGCTATTAAATTAAAAATAACATATTTACTTACAATTTTCTGTATGAGTTCTTGGATGATTTCACTGTCAGAACCATCACCTTTTCAATAAACAACTTTCCATACAACACTTCTTCTAATGTCTTCATTGATGCCCATCTCTTTTTTCTATAATTATTAGACAACAAATATTTTAATAAAATTAGTAATATTACTTTCGATGATCAATAGAACTAAATATTCAACACTTACTATCTTTTCTTCCACATTAACAAATTCATGCCTAGATGAATGATGTCGATACTCATTGCTTTTTTCTCTTTCACTTTGCAACCTACTCCATTCCTGAAATTCTGGAGAACTATACCTACTAACAAAGGCATTCCAAGCATCTTTTTTTATGAATGGATATGGTCTTGGGAGGGTTAATCGGAAATAAAGGAGTAAAAGCCTGTCCTCCGATGGATTCAAGAATTTGTCAACTTGAACTTAAAATTGTCTCCATTTTGTCTGGCTTGAGATGAAAAAATATGTTTCTTTCCTTCAAGCGCACATTATAAGTTTTTCTACAAAAACATAGAAATACATAGAGCATACTAATGAAATCAAAATTCAATTAAAAATTAAGAAAAAACTCACCTTCTTGTCACGAAAATGGAAACAATTTAAGCGGAGTTGTCTTGCAGTCGAGGATGACGATCCATTTCTTAGGTTATCTTTTGATCCGATGAAGTAGTTGTCGGTAGCAATCCTAACAAAAGAAAGCAAGTGAATATAAAACCCCGAGGATCACCCAATCCTTACGGAATGATTCGGTCTGAAATTAGGCATACCTCATTCTTCTCATTTGCATCAATACATCTACAGTGAGAACAGTGAATCAGCCCTCCGTGTCGAAATTCATGGCACGACATCGAGAGAAAAAAAAAAAGGCATTTCGAGACCTTTAGGAATTCTAACTATGGTATTAGGAACAGCAGATCTTGATCTTGATAAACAAATTCACGTCTACCGAACCCAAATGTGAAAGAAAAATCTTCATTCTGAGTAGATAAATGTTAATGGCAATGTATGACTTAAAAAACAAAAAATCATACCCTAAGATCTTATTCAATTTCCCACGTCTCAAAGATCTCTAAAGTAGAATTCAATAACAAGGATTAATAATGGTAGCAACCATGTCATCCCACTTAAGTTTCTTACTTCCAACTTTTTACTACTAATGGGTATAGGATACTTTTGATAGCGAGGCGGATTTTTCAAAACAAATAAATCAAGACTTCATCTATCAGACAAAAGCTTAGATCCAGTTTCTTGAGAGAAAAACTCTCATAATTAACTAAGAAAACTAACAACCACTACCCAAGATAGAATCTTTAACTTCAACACAAAGAGATTGTACAACTCACGGAAGGAACTTAGGAATTTCGCGGAGGAGATGGCATTGGTGGAGGCTTGGAAGCAGATTATGATCCCCATTTTGAAACTCATCGCCATCGAATCTCTATTTTGATCTTGTGAGCAGTAAAACCTAAATTCTGAAATCAAACTCAAAACCAAACCAAATCCTCAAGCACCCACACAGAAAACTCCTATTTTCCCCGAGCATTAACTACAATCAGAAAGCTCGGATCACCTTACTCTGAAAAAAAAATGATAAAAAAAAACAAACTCAAACTCAATACCATGACATAGGGACAGATAACATGTAAAGAGTTATATATGAGACTTGCATTGGGATGAAGTGAGAATCACGAAAAGTTGAAGAATGACCGGGAGAGAGAAGTACCACCCTCCTCTGTAACGATTATCACGCGTAGCTTCTTCAGATCTGAACCTTGAAACTGCGCTTTTGTACTTCTTTCCATCAACTTCCCCACGTAACCATTACGTTTGAAATTTCTAATCCCAATATCTTATCCTTCTCAATAAATTTAACATTTTTATTTTATTTTAAAGTAATAAATTTAATTACGTCTTTAACAAAAAGACAATCGTTTTAGCTTCTTTTCCTTTTATAAAAAGAAAATTACTAAAATAGTTTAAATTTTTTTAAGTAAAAGGATAAATTTTTTTTAGGAAAAGGATAAAAGACAACATTCTTAGTTAGGAGAGAAAAAATAAATAATTTTTTTCCATTCAATCGTGGCTAGATAAGGTGATAAGAGAGGGTTTCTTAAAAAAGAGGGTTTTTTTTTTTAAGAAAAAGGATAAAAAAATTTACGAAAAGGATAAAAGACTACATTCTTAATTGGGAGAGAAAAAATAAATCAATTTTTAGTTTTATATTAGATGACGTCTTAAGTAAGGAAATTTGTAGTCTTTTTATATTATAAGACAATAGAAGACTACGACTTCATTAAAAGCGTAGTCTTTTATATTATATTATAATATAATATAAGACTACGACTTAATTAACAACGTAGTATTTTTATATTATAAAATAATATAAGACTACGGTTTAACTAAAAATGTAGTCTTTTCATATTAAAAAATAATATAAGGCAACGTTTTTAATTATAGATGTAGTCGTTTAATTTATGAAAAATTGTGAAAACGTAGTCTAAAATATTAGACTACATTTATTACTAAGCGCTTAGTCTTTCTAAAACCAGTAGTCTATTTAACTTTTTGTAGTAGTGTCAGTGAATTATTTATAACAAATTCTAATTTTTCATAAAAGATTTTTTAAATATTAAATTATCATATAAATTATATGAAAAAGATGCTTTTAGAAATTGAAAATAAAATAGTTAAAACAACAAATTAAGTTTATTATATTAATCATATATTATAATTATTATTATTTTTAAAACCCCTATGCTACAAAAGATATAGCAAAAATATCAAATTTTATAGATGAATCTTTGAAAATCTCAATTACTTCGCTAGTTACTTAAAAAAATTAAATAAAAATTCGGGTGATCGGGCCAGACACACGCTGGCTACGGGCGAAAACGGGTTGGGGCAGGTGGTCAGATTTATCTGACCTTAAATTTTAAGGTCCGACCCTGCAAAGTGGGCTAACCCATCGGCACACTTGATGCATATTTCGATTTGATTCATCCTTTGCACTTGAAGCATTGGGTAAGTATCAGAGGCTATTTTAGCGAAATAGATCGATTCAACTCACTAACGATCCTGATTTTATGACTATCACCACAAATTCGGCATATTTCTGAACAAAAATAAACTAGTTGGTTTGACCATGCGCTAGGAATGACTATATAACTTCTTCATTAAAGCATAGATGTGTGGCCAGGACAAGAAAGTGGGTCACTTGCGAAAAATCCAAGACAAGTAACTTGTAGCGAAGAGCTTAAACGGTTCTCGAGGTTGATGACGGAAGCGTAAATCACTGCGCCATAGTCCCTTATTTAAAACATTGATTCTACTTTTATACGTATATAATATATATGGTACACATTATGATTTTCTTCCACAATTTAAATACTTTATATATTTTATTTGACATAATTTAAAACTCTCCAAATATCATTATATAAAAATCAATAAATAATTTTATAAATATTATTAATATTTACTTACATATCTTTTTTTAATTATTCTTAGTAAATATATAATATATATTTATAACGTCAGGTTGCTTAGTGATTAGACCATCGGTCGTGAATAATAGTGGCCCGATAACGCTAATTCATTGACTAATATGATTTTAAAAGCATTGGATCTAACAATAGATGAACTTTTTGGTCACGAGTAGGTTTCACCCATGAATGTATGTTTACTAGCTAGGAAGCTTCCTCAAATAAGCAGGGTCACTTAGCAATTCTTTTTCAAAAATAAATATTCCATATTAAAAAGAACTTCGTTTAGAAATACATTCATCGATCCCGAGTTTAGAAAGCATATAAAAATAAATTATTGAATAGATTTATTTAGTTTCCAATACTGTTAGGCTCCTCACACCATTGAAGTTTTCCATTATTAGTATTAGACCTAAATTAAAAAAATGATAAAATAGACTTTATATATTGTTTAGTAAAATAATATATATACAGCCTCATCACAACTAAATTTAAATTTTCGTGAGAGTGTAGTTGATATGCTTTGAAAAGAGCAACTTTTTAGTTAAGCAGTAAATGAGATGCGAAATGTAGGTAACTAATTCTTGATTGAATGTAAAAATTTGAAAAACAGGACATATGCCTCGGTGAAGGTGCCATTTAGCTACGTTCTTCTTTCCAAGTTAAGTATTTTCTCTTGTGCTTGTATCTTTTCACATTGCATAGTTCAATCAATGAAAGAACCGATATAAGAACAAACAAAGGCATAAAAGCGATTCCACAGACTTTAAATAAACATCACCAAATGCATGTCGGGTTTGAATATTCACAAACTTTTATTTATTAATAAATCACGACCTTGAAGTTGATGAAAAAAGCTCAAAGAACATGAAGTTGGGCAATTAATATGTACTAAACTTAATACGGAGGGACAGCTCCGGTTAATTACAAGGTCTTGAGGTTTAACTTGATAAGACTGGCAAGTAGTTAAGAGATCAGAGGAGGGAGGGGTCTAGGGTTTGAGTCCCATTGAGACAAAGACAAATTGGTAAGAAGCATGATACTATGCAAAGTAAATAGTTGTAAAAATATGTATATAACAAAGGCCCTCTTAGTAACTCTTGCATTCCAAAGGAAAATTTTTATAAAATCAACAATTTCCATAATTGGTTTCAGGGTTTTGTTTTAAAATAATTAGTGGAAGTAGAAATAAGGAATCAAGTCATCTCTAGTTTTGAATTATCTATGATGTCTGACATAGAAGAACAAGCCATTATAATGGTAGTTAAGAGTGATGAATATTTCTTAAAGAATTTGAACTTTAGGGTTTTTCATTTTAAATGTAGTTATAGTTTTTACTACTTCAGGGGAGAAGGGTAAAATTTAATAAAAAGAATCAAACTAATAAACGAATCGAAAAAGTTACTAGTTCATGGTTTAGGGGCCGAACCGATGGTCGAACTACGATCGAACATAATAAAATAGCCTTAAGAACTAAAAATGAAATTATGGATCTAGAAAGGGGGAGAATAGAAGGAAGAAAAGGATAGATGAACGGTTTGAGAATTAGGGTAAGCGAAAGAAGATGCTCAATCTTGATATATTTATATTGAAAACCTAATGTGAAAATTTTGATCCAAAAACCAATGTATTAAAAATTGGACTGATAATTGAATCAGAAAAGTTACTAGTTCACGGTTTAGGACGAAGCGGAGTGATCGGCTGTGTGCAGGATTAAGCAGTCGGAATCGGAACCAAAAAGGTCATCGGGTTAACAGTCTGATCGATTTTAAAGGCATTACCTTGTGTCGAGGTTTTTGGTGGTGCACTTATTACCAAGGCCTCTAAATGGAGATAATGCACTCATAGTTGTGATTTTCAAATTTTTCTTCATATATAGATATAAGCCTTAAAGTGATAATCTGATGCATTGATTGTTGGCTTTTTGTGAGCTCAAGTACCTTTTAAAAGTGTCTCTAATAGTCATATTAATAGAAAATTAAATTGTAAAACTAGTGAAAATTTTAAATTTAGAAATTTTTGAGATAAAAGAGCCAACTTGGTAATTTGCAGAAATGGTACGGAGAAAAGTTGGGAATTTTCTAAATCTCAGATGACAAAACGGATTGCACCATTGGAATCGTCTCGTGAAAATTAGCTGATCCCAATTTCGTTGGTCCAGAGATAGTCGAATTTGAGTATTTCGAGAGAGCACGTGTTGGGCGACACATGGCGAGCCATGTGGATGACACATGGCGAACCATGTGGTAACACATGGCAAGCCATGTGAGTGACACATGGCATGCCATGTGTCAACATGCATGGCTCTTTGCCATGCCTATATAAGGGGCTCATGAGTTTGTTGGTAGAGACGAGGAGAGCTCGAGATCGAGTCCGTGGGAGCCGACAGGAGATGAGGAGAGGAGGGAAGGGAGAAGGAGGAGGAAAGGAGAAGAGAGAAAGGGAGGAAAGGAAAGGAGGAAGGGAGGAAAGGAAAGGAGAAAGGAAAGAAGAAAAGAGAAGAGGAAAGGGGAGGAAGAGAGGAAAAAAAAAGAGGAAGAGGAAGGAGTGTTGCACAGTGAGCAGACCCGGACGGCAAAGAACCTGGAACTACATTACAAGAGGTAGGTTTCCTCCTACTCTGGTTATTTTATGCCTAGGGGCCGTGTAATGGCCTATAGGTTTCGTCTAGTTTTCCGAGCGAATTTGGATGTTATGTGGTTTGTTTGTGATTATGTTATCGTCGAACCCGGTTCACGGGGTTGGGTTGTCAGAGACCCGACAACGTGTGCAGGATGGCAAAATCCGCGAGAATGGCAAGCGGTGTGCCAATTTGTACACCCACTTGTGAATCGGCCGCGTCAATTTGGACGGCTATAACTTTCTCGTCCGAACTCCGATTCGCTCGTTCTTGGACTCTACGAAAATCTCGTTGAGTATAGAATTTAATAAAATAAAGTTCTCAGCCAAAATATAGGCTGAACATTGGGCTGGGTCACGGATAGTTGAATGGCAGATTACGGTTTAGAACCATTTTGAAGCAGGTTTATGTCAATGCTTGGGAGGATGCATATGGCTGACGAGGAATCGTGTGTTGGATGTCTTGTGTGGTATTTACAAGCTGGACTTTTGGACTAAGTCAGTTATGTCTTAGGCGAGCATGCCGTTATGGTCGAGAAAAGTGGCTATTATTGTTATTGCCATGAATTCAATGACATCTTTGAATATCAATAATTATGTGATAAAGATGGAAATAATTATATGCATTGGGTTGTATGACTGACATACTCTGTCTCGGTCGAAGAATATGAATTATGGCATTACTTGCCTAAGTAATGGTTGAAATTATTTTAATACATGCTTGAATGATGTGTTGACATGAAGAGGCAGAATGATAATATGTAGTGCATGCTATATGATATATTGATTTGAATTATGTGGAATATTAACATATTTGCATGTATGTTAAATATAAATATTGTATTGCCCTTTAGACATGAGTGTTCATAGCACACATAGTGTGTGCTAGAATGTCCATGTAGAGGTCTTCATACATTGGTCATGGGTTTAGTCTTGTGCTTTCAAATTGTAAGTGCATCGGTGTGCGATAACACCACATTATGAAAATGTGTTCATTGTATTGATTTAGCCTTTGCATTTGGTGTTGAATCGTGAGGGCTTAGAATGGGACGAAGTCTATTGGAATTCTGATGTTAAACAAAAATGGAAATGAAATGTGTCGGGCGTAGCAAGTAGGGGATTCTGCCTCGGGTGAAAAGCCTAAAAACACAGTTATCTGACGTATCCACTGTGGCCCAAAAATATCGGAGGGTGTAAGGGCCCGCGGTGAGACCCAGAAAAGTTACATTTACTTACTAAAAGACCGCGAAGCGATTAAATAAATATCATAAATCTGGGTTGTGGATGAAGATCAGGTGACTCGTGATTTCCTATTGGCACTTGCATTGGGTGGTGGGTCGAAAGGTTCGACCGTACATGGGGCGTGTGAGTGTCGTCTCATACATGCATGTAGATTTTCCATGATAGGATAACATGCATGCACGGATTGGTTGTTAGTTTGGCCAGTGAAATGATCATTTGCATGTGCATCACAGGTGGGAAATAGCCCTTGTAGGTTTTGCTCTCTCTTTGGGCGTTAGCTCACCGTCGTGGGACCCCCTTTTGGGATGCAGGGAAGGTATGGGTAGACGGCTCCTTAGAGAATTGGGATTATGGGCGGGGGGCGGATTTGTGGCCTTGATTCTTGTTTTATGTATATATTAGAACGAACTAGTTTTAATATATGTTTTGTATTAAGAGTGATGTAATAACTCTTAGATCTATAGAAATGTATAGTCTTGTAACCGTATGGATGATGGGCCCTATTGGGTCATTTTACCCAAGTATGGGTCTCATGATATGAGACACACGAGGTTTTCCTTAGGTTGTGGTGGTCAATGGGACCGGGTTTTGGGTGTCCTGGCTTGGTATCGAGCATGGGTGCAGTACTTTGGGGCTTGAGGACTTGAGCTGGGCCGTAGTCATTGGAGTGCAGGCATCACGGCTTGGTATGGCTTGGTGTCGGAGCTTGGGTTAAATTGCACAGTGCTTGAAGTGATATCGGATCATAGTTTGGTATCAAGGTCTAGGTGGGAGGTTACTGGAGTCCATGGGACGGGGATTAGATCACGACGCTGCACATTGTGTGTTTTAAAGTTTATCTTTGATTGTATGTACGTGATTGTGTGTGCATTCTTAAATTATATCGTGGTAGGATGTATATAGGAAATGTGAACTTGGGTTGAAAGCGTAACCTTAACCAGGAGTTCGAAGCGAGCGGTCAGTTAGGGATATTAAGTTTATTATTGAATTACGGCATATTGTGCTAATAGTTGGACACGAAAATTATTCGAAACTTGTTGTTTTACTTATGTAGATGGAAAGTAGAGGATGGGGGCGTAGAGGTCGTCCACGGGGTGATGGTCGACCACCACATTTTTGACAATGAGCCTTCATGAATGCATGGGTGCTGCGATAGCTATAAGTGCCTGGTAATGCGGCTAGAAGGTAAGGAGGAGTGCTAGTAACCTCCGGTTCAAGGCACACCATCCCCAGCGTTCGAATGAGGGACAGATGGTGGCGGAGCCATTGTTCGTCAGATTGAGAGGATTCTTCGGGCTATGGAGATCACCTCGGATACTACTCGGATTATGCTGGCTTCATTCCAACTTGAGGGTGAGTCCCAGATCTGGTGGGAGTGGGTCACGACTTCCAGGGACTTGGAGACTATGACATGGGATGATTTTCGCGGGACTCGCAGGAAGTACTTTTCAGAAACCTGGCCCGAACATGAGAGAAGGCCACAGAGTTCTTGAGCTAAGACGAGGATGATGGCGTACTTTCAGTGTGTAGCGGATTACGAGGAGTTAGCGCGTTTCGGGGGATGATTATGTGGCCAGCGTGAGACGAGGTCGAGAAGTTGAGGATGGGTTGAAGTTGTCCATCAGGGGCAAGATTGTAGGACATAGCATACAGATATGGACTCGATGGTTAGTCTGACCTTGATTATTTAGAGAGAGGTAGATGATGCTCGTAGCATCCGAGATGCGGGTGCTAGTGATAAGAAGAGGGAGCGGCTTCTTCTTCGAATCGGGAAAGAAGTAGAGGGACTTACGTTCCCGAGGGGTTTCGAGCGGGAGCCACGGCCCGACGGGGCTAAGGCTAGGTGAGTTACCAATCAAGGCTGGGGAAAGATGACATGTTTCCACGCCATCGCGAGGGGACACATGGGCGGAAGCCTTGTCCTCGGATATAGGGGTTTCGGGATCGGGGGCAAACACGATCCCAGGTCATGATGGGACATGAAGGCGGATTTCGGTGTGTTCCTCCTTACCCTAGCACGGCCCAGGGGAACAGGTATCGGTCTCAGAGTGCGATAAGAGCATTGAGTGTTTCACAGACAGGCCCGAAAGGGCGGAGTATGGAGTCGAGGTGGCGGAGTGTGCAGTCGGACCGGGGAGGCTTAGGGGCGTGTCTGTGGATTCCTCAGTAGACTAGGCGACGGTCGGTCGTGGTCGAGTGCGTTTCTCTTTTCCTTTGTGGGTAAGGGTGTTATTTGAGTCAGGTGCATCGCATTCCTTTATTCGCGCATCTTGTGTGAGAGTATTAGGCTTAGAGGTTGAGACAGGCGGGCCACTACGCTGTGAGTTCTCCTGGGACAAAGCGAAATTGATCGGATATGTCGGGGATGTGAGTTAGAGATCTCCGGGATTCTACTCACGGTGGACCTTCGGGTAATGGAAATGTCAGAGTTCGAGGTCATCCTCGGGATGGACTGGTTGACGACACATCGGGTTGTCATAGATTGTGGCCGTATGAGAGTTACCGCCTACACACCAGATGGTACTTGTGTCGTGTTTTAGGTGAATATGCATGATGTTTCACCCCATACTGTGTACGATTCACGATGGCACGGGCAGTTGACGAGTTGGCTAACTAGCCTTACCCTGGAGGAAGAGGTGAGACAGGATATGAGTCTACTTCGAGTGGTTTGCGAGTACGAGGATGTTTTACGGGCGGAGGCTGCAGCGATTACCTCCATAGAGGGATGTAGATTTACTGCGTTGAGTTTGCATCAGGGCGTCGCCCATTTCTATGACTCGAATAGGATGGCCAGGTTGAGTTGCGGGAGCTCGAGGTCCGGATACATGAGTTCTTGGGCGGGTTTCATTAGACCCGACACTTCACCATGGGGTGTAGGTTACATTTGCGAAGAAGGATAAGACCTTCTATGCATCGATTATAGACGAGTTGAGCAGGGTTCTGATCGAATCGGTATCATTATCGAGGGGATTAGTGACTTATTTGATCAGGTGAGAGGCGCGGAGTTTACTCAGAGATAGACCTTATGCTTGGATTTACCGTGGTTGAGAGTTGAGGAGGCGGACATCCACCCCAGGCAGGCGTTCGGGACGCGGTATGGGCGCTTTGAGTTCTGTTGATGCCCTTTGGATTAATGTGAATGCCGTGGGATTCATGAGCCTCATGAATGGGGTGTTTCGACCACTATTTAGATCAATTTGTGGTGGTCTTTGTTGATGACATCCCGATACCTCCCGTCGGAGGGGATGAGCATGAGGATCACTTGAGAATCGTATTACAGCTTTTAAGGGATCATCAGTTGTATGCCAAGTTCAGTAAGTGCGAGATTTGGCTTGCTGAGGTGGGTTTCTTAGGACACGTGGTGTCAGCTTCAGGTGTATCAGTGGACTCGGGGAAGGTTGAGGCTATGATGAGTTGGGAGAGACCGAAGTCAGTCTTTGAGATACGTAGTTTCTTGGGATTGGTAGGGTATTACAGGAGGTTTATAGAGGATTTCTCGGCTGCGGCGCTATGGCAGAGATTGGCGGAAGGAGGTCGGTTGTATGGAATGACTCATGTGAGAGAGCGTTCTAGGAGTGAAGAGGCTTGCTTGGCTCCTATTAATAGTCTCAGAAAGGGGACAGAGGTACATAATGTACTGTGATTCTTCGAAGGATGGACTGGGGTGTGTTATGATGCAATCCGAGAAGGTTGTGGCTTATGGTTCTTGGCAGTTGAAGAGTCACGAGCAGAATTACCTAACGCATGACATAGGTTGGGCATCGTAGTCTTTGCCACAAATATTTAGCCCTTGCTTACTATGGTGGCGATTCGGGGTGTTTTGAGACCCTGCAAAGTCTGAATACATCTTCACCTTGCTGAACCTCCCGACATGAGACGTGTAGGTGGATGGAGATTTTGGAAAGATGCAGATTCACTTTGCATTACCATCCGTGCAAGGCAAATGTGGTGTCACGATGCGCTTAGCGAGAAAGTCGAGAAGTGCTGGATTAGTATAGCTTCGGGAGTGGCGGATGCTCGAGAGCAATGGGCGATTCGAGGCTGCGATACGATAGAGCGGCTGAGTACCTTGGGAAGTATGATGGCTCTGGCCGTCTCTGCGACGAGTAATAGAGTCCCGGTTGCGGGGCCCAGCGGGCGGGTATCCATCGGGGCGTCTGTTCAATCCTCACGGTGGGCCGAAGGTGGGCCGTCCACACAGGATGGTAGTCTTCGGTATAGGGGCTGTGGTCCCCAATCGGCCGGTTGGCGGAGATCCTCGAGGAGTTCCATTGCTCCCCGTTCGTGCGTCGAGGTGGCATGAGGTATCATGACCCAGCCGTCGTCGGTATTGCGGAGCGGGATGACGAGGCACGTCGGGGATTTTGTCTGACGGTGTCTCACGTGCCCGGCCAGTCGGTATTTGACACCGGAGGCCGGCGTTTTACTCCGGCCATTGTTGGAGATAGCGGAGTGGAAGTGGGAGCACATCACAATGAACTTTGTGACTCACTTGCCACGGACATCGCGAAAGCATGATGTGGTGTGGGTTATAGTGGACCGACTCACCAAGTCGGTACATTTTCTGGCCGTGCGGATGACCTTCCTGCTGGAGGAATTAGCGAGGTTGTATATCTGGGGAGATAGTGCGGTTGCATGGGTTGCGGTCTCCTTAGGTGGATCGGGATCCTCGGTTTCTTGCTTGGATTACGGAAGAGTTTCGAGAAGGCCATGGGGTTTCCTGGTGTCGATGAGTACCACTTTTCATCCTCGGACGGATGGTGTCGAGGCGGACTATTTAGATTTTTGGGGACATCTTTGCGAGCATGCGTCTTGGATCTCGGGTGGCCCAGGATGAGCACTTTCCCTTGATAGAGTTAGCTGTGCAGTTGCAGGGCTAGTATTCGGATGGTGCCCTATGAGGCTCTGCAGCGGGAGGCCGTATCGACCAGATATGTTGGGCGGAGGTGGGAGAGGCTCGTCAACGGTGAGCTGATTAGAGACACCTCGGACGAGGTGGGTATGATCCCAGCGTCTCCTTCTTGCACCGGGTAGGCATAAGAGTTCTGTTGTGTCTGTGATGACCTCACAGAGTTCGAGGCGGGGTGATCATGTCTTCTTGGTGATGCTAAGAAAGGAGTGATCGGATTCGGCAAATGAGGGAAAATTTGTCGTAGGAGTACATTGGACCCTTGGTACTCGAGAGGGTGGCGCGGTGCGTATCAGTTAAGCGTTACCGCGAGTTTGTCGGCGTTCATCAAGGTGTTGCTTATCTCTATGCTTGGTACACTCGGATCCAGACTCATATAGTGGATTAGGAGGAACTTGTTGACTAATACGGATGGGACCTTCGAGGAGGGACCGGTGCGTATCATGAATATTAGAGCAAGTTTTGCAGTGGCAGGCAGTGAGGGCTTGTAAAGGTGTTGTGGCGGCAGAGTCGAGGAGGCGACATGGGAGCGTGGGGACAGGTGCGGCGTGACTATCCCTTCTTGTTCGGCGGGGAAGGTGCGCTTTCTAGTCATTAATGTTTAAATGACTTCTCATATCATAATGAATTTGATTGTAGTAATATGTGTGTGTGAATTTTGGGACAAAATTCTTTTAAGGGGGGGAGAGTGTAAAACCCGTGAAAATTTTTCGGATAAAAGAGAGCTAGAAACGGTGGTGTGTCGAAATGGTCACAGAAAGGTTGGGAATTTTCCGGATCTCGGGATGACCATGAGTTACTTAGTTGGAATCGAAAAATTAGCTACCCAATAATTTCGTTGAATCTCCAAGATATTTAATTTCACGTATTTCCGGGAGGAACGTTGTAATGAAATGAACACATGGCGAGCCATGTGGATGACACATGGCGAACCATGTGGTAACACATGGCAAGCCATGTGAGTGACACTTGGCAAGCCATGTGTCACAATGCATGGAAAAGGCATGCATGTGTGACACATGGCAAGCCATGTGTGTGACAATTACTAATAGACTTGACAACCGTGAACTGACCCGTTCACTTCCTACGTGTGCTAATCGCAACCACTCCAATTCATTTATTTCAAAATTTTCATGTTCATTCTTTAATTATCCCAATCCCTAAGGTTATAGTTCCTACCTTAGCATTTTCCTTTTTCCACGCATTATACCATGCATATAGTTTCACGCACAATCAGACAATCATATAATTCTCATATACATCATTCCATGTATATGTCCTTAATGCAATTGGAAATACAAAATCAAGCAATCAAAACATGCAACAATAATGACGTATCTCAAAAGGGTGTAAATACAGCCCCGAGACACTATTCACACACCGGAAAATTTTTCACATACCACGTTAATGCATTTATAGTAAACGCAATATAAATATTTCATATATTAAATCATACACAATCAAATATTTCTATACTTGATATTTTGTAGTTCTCAAGATTTTTATGAGTGTTTTGATGCATTTTATTTTGATTTTGGTAACTAGATTAATCTTGGAGAGCAATGACTTAAAGTGGAGCAAAGTTGAGGATTGGAAGCACAAAAGCTTCATGGCACCAAGGTAGCGCTCGTGCTTGGAGCAAAGGGCACCTCGCGCCTTGAATCCCCAGGACAAATAGCAAGGGTAGTGCCCTAATGCTTGAACAATAGCGCCCCAACGCTTGAATCAACAATAGTGGATAACATGTATAGCATCGGCCCAACACTTGAACAATGGCACCTAGGCATTTTCACGGACCTCAAGCCCAAAATTTTCCAAATTTGGCCTTTTTAAAGCCCATAAGAGAGGATACTATAAATAGACGTTGTCAAGGTTTCAAAAGGGGCCGGGAACAATCGGTTGTTTCGTTTTTGGGAGGAGAGAAATGAAAGTTGAAGAGAAGATTTCTACTATATCTGTAGTTCTTTCTCTTTCTCTCATTATGACTCTCTTACATATATGTTTTTATTCAATTTATGATGTTTTAGATTTTCTTTTCTAGGGCTACGAAGTGTAGCTAGATTATGAATGTTTGAATTTTATCGGTTTTAATTATCAGATGTTTTACCATATCTATATTGAGTATTTCATTCTTCTCATAATGCTTGTGGGTAATTGGCCATTATTCACATGATTTGTGATTCAATTTGAGATCAAGAAGTGATGATTGAATTTGACCTTGAATGATATACCATATGATTATCATTGAGAAGAGATATTTATGAGATTATATATGGTTTTATGATTTTCTATGCTTAATGAGTTATGTAGATTCATAGTTATCACATAGATGTTGTTAAGTTATCTATTGAATATGTTGATGCTTAAGAAAGATTAATAAATGACATTTCAGAAATCCATCATCAATATAGGGAATAAACATTGATTAATTAAACTAGGTGATTGAAATTGGATTGATCTTGGTGAAATCGGTGTCCAAGAGCTTCCATACTAGTGTATCCATTTAGGTTAATTAAATTTATTCAATTCTTCATTTTATTTATTCAAATAAAACTGGAGTTAGATTAATTTCGGTACTTGATAGAAACTATCTCTATGGGACGATACTATATTTGATCACTATCCTATTACTTGTTAGACTCACGCCGCACTTGCACTTAGTTTTCACTCATGTTTATGTGTTACTAACTAGGAAACTTCCTCAAATGAGTCAATATTTTGCAATTCTTTTATAAAATACATATTTTATATTAAAACTACTTGTTTAGGAATTTATTCACTTCCAAATTATTTTATCTTTTATACAAAGAGAAAGAATAAGTTAAATTTTTTTAAAATATATTTATTTACTTAAGTACCTGTTTCCTGTTTCCATGACTCTACTCATACCATTCAACTTTCCATCTTTCATCAATAAGAAGTGAACCTAAAAGAAAAGTGATGACAAAGAAATATTGTATCTTGTTTAGTTAGAATATATATAATAAGCCTCATAACAACTAAAATTTTCCATTAGAAACAAAACAAATGAGAACCGTTATAAGAACAAACAAATGCATAAAGAGATCTATATAGACTTTAAATAAACATCACACCAAATGCATAATCGGGTTTAATTAGAGATTCTAAAAAAACTTTTTAACGATTAATAGATTGTGCGAAGTTGATGAAAAGTTTACAAGAGCATCGACTCTAGGCATTCAAATGTAATAAAACTTTCTAAAATCAAGTATGATGCCCGATATGAAGCTCTTTTGTATTTAACAAACAAGAGAAATATTTATATCACCAAAGTAACCCAATGTTTGGTTTATAGAAAGTGAAGAAAAGAAAAAAAAAATAGTGAAAAATGATTTCTAATGTTTACTTTCACCATGAAAAATATAAAAGATAAAATAAATTAAAAAATTCTTAAAATTATTTAATTTTTATAAATAGAAAGAATAAGTAAAATGATTTTGAAGCAACATAAAAAGGAATTTATAAATTTTGAATATATTTTATTTTCTTTCCTATTTTATTCCTTTACTTTCTTATCTTGCATTTTCTTCAAATTTTCTAGGAATAAAGAATGGCCTTATATAAACAAAATTATCGAATAAAGAGCAAGAAACAAATGGCATGAAAAAACTAATTAGATAAGAATTCTACAAATAATCCAGTAATCTCTTGTGACTCTACTGTGAATCAATCAACATCAGACACTTTAAGGATAATTTTGAAAGATACGAAAAAAAAAAACATCAGGATATATACATATAATTATTAGGTAATTAGATACAATAATATTTATAAAAACATTCATTATGACAAGGTCAAAATTTCCACTAAACTAGAAATTTAAATATATTTTAAAGAATTAGCTCAAATGCTTTAAAATGTTATAAGAAAAATAATTGCTCAAAATACTTAATATTTAAGTCCTAATAATTTATAATGAAAATGGAAGGAAATTTTTTCAAAATACAAATTATAAGAAAAACATTAAATATATATATATATATATATATATATATATATATATATATATATATATATATATATATATATATATATATATATATATTCAATAAGGTTTATGAACTTTTAATAACTCTATTGTATTCCAAAGGAATAAAAAAAAATCAATAATCACTAATTGGTTTTAGATTTTTTTTCCAATACAATCGTAGGCGGGATCTACGCACTTAGTCATTTAGTTTTGAATTATCTACTATGTGCAACATAAATTTGTGAAAAAACTAATCATAAGTGGTAGTTTATAGTAATGACTATTTCTTAAGAGATTTTAACTTTAACTAGAGTTTTGTTTTTTTAGCAGCCACCCCATCCTCTCCTCTCCTTTGGAAATTGTGATTTCTTTTGTTCGTTCTTTTCATCCCGTTAGAAAGAAGGGATGGTTTTTTTGGCTTTCCTTGACCTGAAATCACCCCTCCCATTGTTTCGTTTTCTCATATCCGAATTCCTCCCCCAATAAAGTGGTTTCTTCCACCCGATCCGAAGCCATTTGATTTGCCTTTGTTTTCTTATGCTTTTGTCGTCGACTTGTTGCAGTGTGTAGTTATTCGTTGGTTTTTGTGTGAGCAATTCAGATGGCAAAGACACTTTGATCAAGCAAAAAAGTCACATCAAATCCTTGTTGGTCATTATGTTTCATGAATCTTAGATATGTTCTAGGCATATTAAGATTATATCTTGTGTAGCCTTAGAGCCATTTCTTAGGTATTCAAGGCTATTAACTTAGATGCTATGTTATCCCTCTCTAATGTTTTTAGCGCTTGATTTATGTGTTCAACAACCGTATTAGAATCAATGAAATTTCAGTTTTCATTGTAAAAAAAGAAACTAGAGTTTTGATAATCCAAAGGAAGGGTGCAGGTAAGCAATCGCATCAATCACACATCTATACCTGAAACCATACTAAATTAATTAATAAAAAGCATAAAAAAAATGTTTGAGAGCAAATACTTACAGATGAATGAGTCAGAAGCATACTGGGAGTAATGGATGCAAATTAGTAACAAAAACGGTAAAATTGCCTTAAGAACTAAACTCGAATAGATCTTCTGGCCATATATATCGAGATCTTCTTCATTGAAATCACCACAAAATGATATGGAAAAGTAAAATGTTATCGTAAATGATTATGGTTGATCTAGAAAAATAAATCAAGGATAAAAAATGATAAGATTTAAGGAATAAGATGATGGACTTAAGGTTTTGTGGTTAGGTAGCGCAAGATGTCAATCTTGGATTCGGCGTACTGGGACTTTAATTTGACTATTTATTAACAATGCTTTAAACCAGATCGCCTTGTCGACCTACGAACCACAATCACCAAGAAACTCGCTTAACTCAAATGAAAAGACCGCTTTGACTTCACGAATCAAATTTAATGAACCGCCAAACAAGTAATCGTCAACCTACTAGTTCTTGCTTAACAAACGATCACCTCATCTTTTAGTGTTGAACCACTATTTTAATGCTTTTTGCATTGAAGCGGCGCCGCTTTATTTTGGTGTATAAAGTAAATGGAAAATTTTTGTTTGTCTTTCTCTTCCATCCCTATCTCAGCCTCCCTCCCATTTTACCGGCTTTCTCTTATTTCTGCATCCTCGTGGGTACTCTTCCAAATCCGACAATAGCCTCTCTTTCATCACAAATGACTTTATGAGGCTGTTAATGGTCGATAATCCTAGTTCACGTTTTTGAATAAGATACTTTAATGAGATATAAGATGAGATTTATTTTTCTAATACTGACATTTATTTTTTCTACAATTTGCATCATTATGAAATTAAAATTTAAAAATCAAATAATCTCGATTTGATTTACATTTCTATAATGGGAAAATCGATTGGCTTGGAAAATAATTTAAAATAGTAAAATAGTAGAAATTTGATTCTATATGGAGAATTAATAAAAATCTATTTGATTTGTATTTATGATATATATATATATATATATATATATATATATATATATATATATATATATGTATATATATATATATATATATATAGTATTTCATAAATGTATCTCCACTGTACTCTAACCCTAGGCCCTATCCTCTTCTTATGCCACTAGTTTTAACTACTTGGGTTATGTTCTTATTGAATGACATAATTATATTTTAGATGAAATAATGAAATAATTTATTAAAATTCTATATTTGGACACAATCCTTTGCAAAGATCGTGATCAGAGTACTTGTTAAGCTATACCAAGCAAAGTTGCTCTGATAGAAATCATTTTAAGAATGAGTTGAGATTTATTGGGCTACTTCTAAACTTCTTATAATGGTGATAATATTTTTTAGAAATAATAAATATCATGTTGATTTAGATTATGAAAATATAACATCTTATATTGTATTAAAATATGAAATCTTATAGGTATAAACTTTATAAAATGTCGAATAAATAGAAGAGTTGTTGTCAAAAATTTTATAAAGATTTTTCATTTTACATCATTTTTTGCCTCAATAATATATAAATAGATTTATTTTATGGATGTCACCAGCTCGACCACCAAGGGACTGCTGGAACCATGAATATGTAACTTTTCAATTGTTCACTCTGCTTGGTTTTTAAAACATTGTTATTTCAGCATTGAAAAACATACTATGACTTTATAAATAAATATTTTGAGGGCATTTTTTTCAATACACCAAGTTAGGTCTCAAGATACTAGTATGACTTATAAAGAAAAGTAAGGAAGCTCATATCTTATTATGTAAAAGTGGCTATATATAGCCTTATAGTAACACAAAGCTGTAAAATAATAACATCCCAAGGCAAAGCAAAGAACTGGGTTAGCTTCCTTAACAATAGGAATTATTTAACAAAGAAAACTAAGTCTACCACAACTATAAATTAAGAAAACTAAGTTCGACTACAACATTCCCTCCTTAAACTAATATCATATCAATCGATGTGGCTGATTCTTGACAAACTCCCATAAGTTCTTGCAACTTTTCAAAATTAAATAGATTTAATGGCTTAGTTTATAAGATCTGGGCTGTTGGTCTTTAGTTCAACAATAATCCATTTGATCGTCCCCATCTCGTAAGGTCTCTAAGAAAATGGAATGTAACATTGATGTGTTTGCTTCACCATGCATAAATGTGATTCATGGCGGCGCTTGACGGTTGAGCTGGTTGTTGCAATAAATTACGCTTGTGTCACTTTGAGATTGATCAAGTTGCTCTAATATCCCTCAGAACTATATGTACCGTAAGCTTAAGAAGTTATCAGAACAAATTATGCTTCCTGTGAGTGGATGTCAGGCACCCAAGATACGCCCCGAACTAAATAAAAATACAAAGCCGAAGTGCTTCTGCAATCTTCTACACATTTCCATGTAATCACCATCGGAAAATCCTACGTCGGGTGGTTCTATTCTCGCGGGGGCCAGAACACACAAATGTAAGAGTGCCTTCTGACATAATCTTAACACATGTTTAGCAACTGAGATGAAGTGCAGTAGGATGAGCCATACCAACTACAGTATTTGACCGCCAAACATCAAATCTGTCTAGTGGATAGCGCAAAAGCAATACATCAAACTACCCAAATTAGTTTGTAAAGAGTATCAACCATGGCCAACCAGTGATATTTCATCAACTTTGTTCTTCGAATAACGGGATTGTGCACTGAATTGCAATCAGCGATTTGAAAATTCCTTTTTTAGAATATCACGGTGTTTTACTGATATGAAAAATCCCATTGTCCCCCGTATGATTTCTTAACCCAAGAAAATACCTATTTTTCCCAATCAATTATCAAATTCTTGCATCATAGTGCTGAAAAGAAATGAACAGATCATCATTCCCAAGAAATATAAGGGCCATGCATTTAAATGCAACCAGAAGAATAAATTGAATAGTATCCAAGTGGGCAACAGGAGCAAAAACTTCTTTGTAGTCAACTCCATATTGCTGAGTGTATCCTTATAATGTCAGCCTATACTTAGTTTTACTCAACATGTTCTTGAAGCACCATATACCCATTTAACTCCAATTGATTTTGTTAATTAGCAAGTATTGGATTTTTTTTTTTTTTTTTTTTTTTTGCAACCAAAAAACCATGAAAGAACTAACTGGAACTGTTATTAGTATGAAATGTCTTAAGAAAATAGGGATCAAGGATGAGAGATAAAGTCCACTTGTTGAAACAAAGAGATGTGCAAGAGATGCCCTTATGACATATATCGATGTCGAAAGAAGTGATGAGATCAATGGTCTGCCAGATCGCAATAACCATATGTGTGGGAAAAGGGCCGACTTCTCAATTTGATGACACTTTTCAAAAGTAGATCAAGTTAGACGCTCACGGTCCCGCGATAACCCAATAACCCGCTGGCCCTCATCTTAGACCGCTCTGCACCTAAGTCTTCGTACCGGATCGGTACTAACTACCCATGGACACCGAGTTACTCGACACCACTTCCATATATACGTCCCTTCACTGGATCATCTGATTCACATTTAAATGTAAACAGAAAAGAAATGAATAATTAAGTCCGTGGGTCCTGACTACTACTCGTGATAATACTATGACAATTCACATTATATACATAGCCCAAAAGAATTTTATAAAAATCTCAGAGCAAAACACTTTTACAAAAAATGTTACTCAAGGCCATATGTCAGCCTCCTTCGCAATCACAACCTCGTTGGAGTGTCGTCTCCCTATACACTCCCTATACCAAAGTAAATCCACGATTGCAAGAGCAAATGTCCGATAGAAAAATTCTCCTACAAGGCTACTCCTACCTAAAATACATGCAATGGCAAACTATGAAAACGCGACCAGATTCCATATAACAATACTGTCATGCGAAATATTACGCAGTCATGCATGAGATGAGACTTTCATGCTCCACAACCCTCGAGTCCCAATCACCCTCAGACTGCAATGCAAAGTGAAACCGTAATTGGTGTTTCACCCATCGACTTAAACTATTGACAACCCTCCAATATTCACTTAATTTTTATTTCAAATCCGTTTTATCTATGGGCCGTTCTTTCGGTCACATCGCCTTCACCGCCCGCGATCATGCCCAACCATATAAATTTAGGTCTTCACCTTTTTTTGTGAAGGGAGGTGTGTAATCTCACTCCATCTCGCTATGTCCAACATTATGCATTTTGGTATTTATTATCGCATACAAACCTCTCTTGAGTTCTACTCTTGACGTGGTCCCACTTCGTTTCATCACACATTCATCGCACTGAATAACAAGACTCATGCACCCACACTGACCTAACGCTATGTGACTGGTGCATATGAAATGCACCGCTGTTTATTTCATTCATGCCATGCTGCTTCCGCAAATATTGATAAATCGATAACATGGTTTCGTACATAATTTCATTTATCACACTTATGATGAGTGCCTAAAACATTCATGCCATACCCGCGTTTTGTCTTATCGCGAATGATTTACATTTTAAATAATGATACGAGACAGTCCGATATTCATTTTTTTCTTTTTGTGTGAAGAACAGAACGCAGAACCTTTTGAAGCATTTCTTGAGTAGATATAGCAGCACATACCGCAGAATCGTCACATGTTCAACGCTTTAATGTTAACATTAATAAAATAGAAGTCAATAAGCGCACTTAATATCGCAACGTCATGACGGATTTCGCCTCTCCATCATTAAAAGAAAAATCGAATTCGAGGCATCTAGAGACATGACTAGTAACGAAAGCATAGACAAATAAGAAAACTGTAAGAAAGTTTATTTTGTATTTTTCTTCTTCCCTAAAGATTGATGATGTTTTGTGGATGAATAATTTCTGTGTACTTATCGTCCAAGAGGTTCTCAGATTCATATCTTAGTGTCATGCTGGAACCTATGTCAACAGATTGGTGGATAAAGATCTGTGATTTCTATATTATTCACTTGTTTATGACTGTTAAGATTCATTCTTATAATCAAGTGATTGGTCATGGTATGTTCGCCAACATTATAATGACAGTACCGATATCCTAGATTCGAAAGAGATGAGGATGCCCAGTGATCCTGAATAGAGCTACTTCGGTCACCCAGCCAGAGATGACTCATCCTGAGGGCATGATTATGTTGAACATTGCTGCTTCTGAAAGATTCAGTCAGGGTAGAGATAGCACTCAACCCTACTAGTTTAGGATAAA
This sequence comes from Tetrastigma voinierianum, assembly GCA_016808115.1. Lineage (NCBI taxonomy): Eukaryota > Viridiplantae > Streptophyta > Magnoliopsida > Vitales > Vitaceae > Tetrastigma > Tetrastigma voinierianum. The sequence continues at coordinate 122,851 of JAEQBH010002127.1, read as the reverse complement.
GCAGATACACCTCAGAGAGGGTATCTGGGAAGTACCTTGTCACCCACGCAATGGGTGCCGTGAATAAAATCAATAGTAATAGAAATAATCCATCAAAAGTGGCAGGGGGAGATATAGCCCTAGTCTCCACAACACAGTAATTCACTAAGATCGATTAGTTCAATTTAAGTTCAGGTATTAGTAATTTGTCACTCAAAGCTTACATCCGCATATATTTAAAAAGTAACTCAGATTCATCATACTTCATCCCGTGATTCACATCCAGCACTCTAGGTACACTATATTACTGGGTACTTATCGCATGCACTGCGCACATAGGCCGCATATATATACACACTATGCTTTTGGCCTATCATTTGCCTTTGTTCGGGGATATTGATAAGATGATTTAATAACAAGGCAATTAGATATTACTCGGAATTTGTTCTTTTATTTGTTTTATAAGTGCCTGCACTATTCTTGCTCTTATGATCGGGCAGCCAAGGTTACAGCTGAGTGCTTCGCGAAAACGGATCAGTTGACTCCAGCATTCGCTTTGATCCCGAGCCGAAAGAACTTCACACATGACACGCCGAGAACAGAGAATGCATAATAGAAATCTAAAGAATCATGGAAAAACAATGAAGAGCAGGATCTTAACCTGAGCAAAACGGACACAAAGGCCAAATGGGAATAACTGACTTTAATCACACCCAGCAATATACAAATGCTAAATGATCCATTCATGTTGCTAGAAGAGTTTGGCCTAACGCTTGCGTTTGCTCGCATACCTATTCAAGACCACCTATTCGTGCAAACAACTTTTTGTTAAGTCAAGAATCTTTACATGCTTCGTAACATCCTGTATTCCATGGATTGCCCAATGAGAATCCAAACACATGCATTTGACCAATTTCCTAAGTCCGTGACACGGATCGCACAATGGGGTCATCAAGAGCGGCACTTAGGTCAGAGATTGTTCCCACTCCTCACTAGGTGATAGAGTTAAGCATTGGTCATAAGTCAAATTTACATATTCCATTACTTCATGGAACTATTTAGTGCAGAAGTTCCTGACCAAGTTCTTCCCACCTGCGAAAATTGCACAACTGGTGCAAGAGATCAATACTTTTGGACAACTGGAAGGAGAGAACCTGGTATAAGCATGGGATAGATTTCATGAACTGCCGAGAAGTGTCACATCACATCGAACAGATGGGATTAAGTCCATACTTTATAATGGTCGAGAAAATGCGATTGTAAATGCTGGGATTCATGCCCCCGCCACGAGGTCGCTAATGAAGAAGACCAAGGTGACCATACAGAAACTGTAGAGATGTCTTAATACGCTACCAATCGCCTAGAGAAGACTACACTGAAGGCCATAAAGCAGCTGCATAAACGGCGGTTCTAAATAATCCGTTACTCATGTCGCATAGCTTACTGGAACAACCGATCACAAGGTACCATAATGTCATAATCAACCAATGGGAGTTGTGTGAATTTTGCGGGAGGATGCGATAGCAAAGATAGAATGCTAGTCGAAACCAAACCAGATAAAGAGTCGCGATGTGTCAATAATCAGAGTCAACCACAACAACATGGTCAAAGATGGGAAACAACTATCGAATCCAAAATCAAGGCCAAGGCTGGATAATAATCGCTATTAGTCAGAATAGTCGGTTGGCATGGAGGAACAATCAAAACAACATTCAACCACCTCGAGCGAAAGTTTAAACTACTCCCGTGATGAGAGTGCGTGTGGACTGAACAAGCCCTTACATAAATGTTACATCTCACACGCTTATGAATGAGACGATAATAATATGCAACACTGGCCACCCAATTGAACAATCAAGAAGGCAATGAGAATGAAAGTGTGATACAAATGGCCAATCTATCGATGTAGTGTACCGGGCCTTACCAAGCAACCTTTATGAACCCAAGAAGAGAGGGGAATGAAGATGTTAAAGCAGTCACACTGAGAAGTGGTAAAGAATTGGCGATACAGGAGCAACCCCCAGAGACAGAGGAGGTAGAAATTGAGAAAGTCATCCAGCCTGGTCAGAACGATGATACAGAGAGATAATAGCCCTAAGAGAAACAGTCTATGGGAGATAAAACTGAAACAAAGTATTTCACACAACAAATAGCCCCGATTCCGTATCCCCAGCGTCTAAAGAAGCATAAGTTGGATAAGCAGTTAACCAAGTTCATGGAAGTATTTAAGAAACTGCACATCAATATTCCATTTGTTGATGCTCTGGAATAGATGCTCAAGAGGTTCTGGCTGGTATGGATATTATCTTTGCCTCGAAGGAGAAGACTCCGCGCATTTCAAGCCAGCTTAACCTAATCGAGGAGTGTGAGCCATCCTTCAGAGGAAGCTACCGCAAAAGTTGCAAGACCCGTATCATCCCGCACTATCGAAATGCCATTCGGAGTAAGTATTATGTGATTTAGCCACGCATTAACTTATGCCCTCATTCAGTATTTAAATCGCCGATTAGAGAAGCCCGCCCAACGACAGTCACACTCCAGCTAGCAGACATATCCTTAAAGCATCCAAGAGGGGTGATAGAAGATGTCTTAGTGAAGGTTGACAAGTTTCTCTTCTCAACAGACTACTGTATTAGACATGGAAGAAAGATAAAGAAACATAATCTTTAGTAGATCCGCTTCAGAACTGGAAGAGCAATGATCGATGTTCGTAGGGAGAGCTAAACTGAGAGTGCAGGAGGATGAAGTCAAGTCTGTCGCGGTTTCAGTTTTGAGACATCAAAGCAAGAGTTATACATGTTTCATGACAGACCGTAGGCTATAAGGTTCAGCCAAAGTGGTCTCAATCAATCCTTCGAGGCTGTCAAAGATGTGAGTGATTCAGAACCCTGGGTAAAGAGGCAGAGGAGTATGTTAAATGGATGGATTCTTTCGAACCCAATAGAAGGAAATATTTTTAATCTCTAGGTATAAAAGCAAACTCAATGCCATCTCAACAATCCACTTAAGATGAACAAAAACCATTGCCTACTATTCAAGTATGATCTCGGGATGGCCCCACCTACCAATGATCATTTCGTCCCCGACAGAATTAGGAGTGAGAGAAGTTATTGAGGGTCCTTAGAGATCACAAAAACATGCCTGATGGTCTTTAGTCGATTTAAATGGATTCGCCTTCCATGTGCATGCATCAGATTTTGGCCGAAGATGGCCGCATAACCAGAAGCACAGAGGGAGGTCAATCCAACTAAGAAAGAGGTAGTCCCGCAGCAGGTGTTAGCGGCTGATACCGGGTTATTTATCCTATTTCGACAAAGGTATTGCAAGTCCGTACAAGTAGTACCTAAAACTGGTGGAACAACTGTCATAAGAATCGAGAATAAAACATTATCGCTTTCTGTATTTACCATGTGGAGAATTTGTATTGATTATCAATGAATTAAGGCCGTCAGTGATCATTTCCATCGGTTGCTTTCGACCGTGATGTAGGATCGATTAGCCTCGCCACGAATATCATTGCTTTTTGATGGGATATTCCTATTATAATCAAATTGCTATAAACAAGATCTGGGAGAAGACGATATCTGACATGTCCTTATGGGACATTCGTGATTCGTGGCGGATGCCCTTTGGGTCAGGTAAATGCGTCGGCAACCCTCAACGATGTATGATGGCCATATTCTCCGATATGGTTGAAAAACAATTGAGGTATTCATGGATGATTTTGGTCTTAGGTAGCCTATTTAATAATCGTTCTAAGAGAATTTGAGTGTCGTCGATCGATGAGAATCAAACCTTGTACTCAATTGGGAGAAGTGCCATTTTATGGTACAAGAGGGCATTGTACTTGGGCATCGGATTTCAGCAAGAGGAATAGAGGTAGAAAGAGCAAAGATTAAAGCAATTGAAAATTCACTCAATCTCTCACTCCAGAAAAGGGATAAGAAGTTTTTGGGGTCCACACTAGATTCTATAGACGCTTCATCAAAGACTTTTCTCATATTGCAAAACCGTTGTCTAATCTACCGGTCCAAGGGACCCCATTTGAGTTTGATGCACAGTGTATGCGCACATTTTCAGTGTTGAAAGATAAATTAGTATCGGCTCCTATTGTAGTAGCTCCAGATTGGTCCTTCATTCGAAATAATGTGTGACGAAGTGACTATGCGATTTGAGCAAATAAGAAGGGTAAACGAAAGAATATTCCAAGTAATCTAGTATGCGAGCAGAACCTTGAATGATGCTCAGTTGAATTACGCCACTACGGAAAAGGAACTATTTTTTTTTTTTTTTTGAAACCAAAAAAACCAAGAAAGGAACTTGAATTCAAATCTACTATTTCGCATGAATGTCTTAAGAAAAACAGACTAAGGATGGAGGGAGACAAAGTCCCACTTTGTTGAAACCAAGAAGAGATGATGCCCTTTATGACATATAGCTGATGTTGACAAATGTACCGATGAGATTGCACTGGCTCGTAGGATTCCTCGGGTGCAAGAATCATATGTGGAAAAAGGAAATTATTCTCTCAATTTAATGACACTTTTCGAAAGTCGATCAAGCTATGACGCCCCAATTTTCAGGGGTCCCGTTGACAACCCGTCAACCCGCGAAATTTCTATCTTAGATCGTCTTGTACCTAAGTCTTAGTACCGGATCGGTACTAACTACCCATGGACATCGAGTTACTTCAAGACCACTTCCATATATATACGTCCCTTCACTAAAGACTCCATTCATTCATATTTAAATCTAAAATATGAAAATAAATGGAATAATATCCGTGAGGGTCCATCACGGCCCTCGTACAATGGGAACACTACATACCCTACTATTTATACAATAGTCCAAAATTATAAAAATCCCATACAAAACACTTTACAAAAATACATCAAGGCCATATGTCAAACTCACATCACTTCGCTGAGGTCGCTCTCGCATTAACTCCCTATACCCGAAAGGGGTCCCACGACGGGTGAGTAATGCCCCAGAGAGAAAATTCCTCCCGCCAAGGGCTACTCCTCATCTAAAATACATGCAATGGCAACCATGAAAACGCTCAACTACATTCCATATAAATAATGCAATACTATATGAAATATTACGCGGCTACGCATGAGATGAGACTCTCACGCCCACAACCCTGAGTCCCCATCGACCTGCACTGCAAATACGGGGTGGGAAACCACTATCGGGTGTTTTACCTAATGACTTAAACTATCGGACAACCCTCCAATATTCACTTGAATCCTTTATCAATCCTGTGTTGTCTCAGCCAAGTCTTGGTCTACACGCCTTTCACCGCCCGTGATCAAGGCGTCTTAACCACATATAAATTCGGTCTTTCACCTTTTTTTGGGGGGGGATCTACCCCATCTTGCTATGTCCAAACACATGTGATTTATATTTATTATTGTTTTATACAACCCTGAGTCTCGATTTTTGACGTGGTCCCATTTCCAAGCTCACCACACATTCACCAAGAATGGTGAATATCAAGACTTACGCACCCACACTCCTCGACTCAATCTGATGTGACCGTGGCATATGAAATGCAATCATGTCATTTCCATGCTATGCCATGCTACCCGCAACATTTATAAATTCGATAATTATATTTCCTACTATATAATTTCCATTTAATGGTACTTCCATGTGATGAGTGCCTAAAACATTCATGCCATACCCGTGTCTGTCTTATCATTTTAGCTTAATTTTACATTTAAATACGTATTTATATAGCCCGATATCTGAATTTTTGATTTTGTGTGAATAGCAGGTGGAACGGGAACTTTGTGGAAGCATTTTGGAGCAGAGAGTAGAAGTGCATAGAGCTGGAAGAAAGGTCACAATGTTCCAACGTCGCGACGTCTCAATGTCTTAACGTTCCAACGTCGCGACGCCGATCACAAAATAGAAGTCACAAGTGGCAATCGCCATGACGGTCGCCGACATCGCTCCATCATTAAAAAGGGGACCACTGGTGGTATCAAGATACGTATGGACTAGGGCACGGAAAGCATAGAGCAGCGAAGGAAATCAGTGAAGAAGACAGTTACTTTTGTATTTTTTTTCTTTCCTGAAATATTGATGATGTTTTATAGATTGAATACTTGTGTACTTACGTCCAGTATGTTATAGATTCATATCTAGGGTGTTGTTGAACCCTATCACAATTGCATGGATTAAAGATTCATATTTTATATTATTCAGCTAATGGAGATTTGTTAGTATTTGCTCTTATATCTAGTGATTTATTTACATGGTGATAAAAACCAATAATGATCGCATGATTATGCTAGATATTCAGATCTGAGAGATGAGCATGCCCAGGATATGAACAGAGCTGCCTTCACCAATCTCGTAAATAGAGATATTCCGATTTCGAGGGGTGGTAAATTAAGGTTAGAAATATTTAAGCGTTTTTATATCGAAATGGGGTATGATACACTCAACCATACTAGCGAGATAAAGCGATACACCCCGAGAGCGTATCTCGTAAGCACGATCACTTGTCGCGCATAAGTCGTGAATAAACTGAATAGTAATTTCTCTAGGAAATAATCCATCAAAAGTGGCAGGGGGAAACATAGCCCTAGTCTCCACAACATAGTAATTCACTAAGATCGATTAGTTCAGTTTAAGTTCAGGTATTAGTAATTTGTCACTCAAAGCTTACATCCACATAATATTTAAAAGCTAAACTTTGTATTCAACACACTTATCCCCGTGGATAGATATCTGTACCCTAGGTACACTATATTAGTTGATACGACGCGTGCACTTGCGCACATAGGTGTACATATATACACATCACGCTTTTAGCCTATCAAGTTTTCGCGTCGTCATTTTGATAAGCTTTAGTGCTCGAGCATGCTGACAACAAGGCAATTAGATATTACTCGAATTTTGCTTTACTTTGTTTTACAAGTGCCGTAATTTGGCTTTTTGTTTCGTGTGATTGTAGTCAATGTTACAAAGGAACGCATGCGAAGATTCCGGATCAGCCGACCTACATCCGATCCTCGAGTCGGAAAGGAACTGCTACGCATTATGCCAAGAACAGATATAAATGCGATATGGCTAGAAATCTATCAATCATGGAAAGCAATTGAAGAGCAGATCCAGAACTTCCGAGCAAAACGAGCCAAAGGAGCTCAAACAAATAACTGACAGAATCGCATCTGTGCCATCGGCACAAATTAAATGATCCATTCATGTTGCTAAGAGTTTGTCCTACCGCCACAGCAATATTCGCATTAACTATCAAGACCACCTATTCGTGCAAACAACTTCGGAAGTTGAAGTCGTGAACTCATTGTGATGCTACAGAACATCCTATTCCATGGATTGCCCAATGAGAATCCGAACATGCATTTGACCAACTTCCTCGAAGTCTGTGACACGATCAAGTACAATGGGGTCACTAAAGAGGCACTCAGGTTGAGATTGTTCCCACTCTCACTAGGTGATAGAGCCAAGCATTGGTTGACAAGTCAAGTACCAGATTCCATTACTTCATGGAACGATTTAGTGCAAAAGCTCCTGACCAAGTTCTTTCCACCTGCGAAAATTGCACAACTGGTGCAAGAGATCAATACTTTTGGACAACTTGAAGGAGAGAACCTGGTAGAAGCATGGGATAGATTTCATGAACTGTTGAGGAAGTGCCCACATCACAGATCGAATTGCATGGATGCGCCTTCCATAATTTTTATAACGCCTGAGAAATGCGACTAGAAAAAGGATTGATGCCCCAAAGAGGGTCGCTAATGAAGAAGGCACCAGCGACCAAGCATATGGGAAATTTGGAGGATGTTGCTACTAATACCAACTCAAAGATTAGAGAGAAGACTACACCGTGTTGAAGGCCATAGCAGACAGCATAAACGAGGTTCTAACAATCTAGTTACTATGTCGCATACCACAAACAACTGACCAGACAAAGAAGGTACCGCTGCATCGTCATGCAAACCAACCCATGTGAGTTGTGTGAATTTCGTGAGGACAAAGATAGCAAAGACGCATCGCGCCGGGAAACCAAACCGTATAGCAAAAAGCGGTATGTGTCGGTTTAATTGTAGTCACCACAACAACAGGTTGGTGACGGGGAAATGAAATTCATCGAACTTAAAATCAAGGCCAAGGGGTGGCGTAAAATCTAATAGTCTAATAGGCCTTCGTGGTTATGATGGAGGAATAACTGCACCGAACATTCCACCACCCCTGATGAGCGAACTCATCACGTGAGAAAAGGTGACTTGGAACAAGCTCCTCACAAGAACATGTTAATATCCTACATCGCTTTTATGAATGAGACATGGCGATGAAATAACAAGCTACCCAATCAACAATCAAGGAAGATAGTTGAGAAATTTAGAGGTGCGCATAAATAAAATGGCTAAATTACCAGAGCGGCAACCGGGTTCTACCAAGCAACTCAGAAGTGAACCCAAGAAGAGAGGAATGAATATACAAGCAAATGATGCCGAGAAGTGGTAAAGAATCATGATAAGAGAAACCCCAGAGACAGAGGAGGTAGAAACTAAGAAAGTCATCTAGCTCAATCAGAACGATGATACAAAGAGAGAACAGCCCCAAGAGAAACAGTCTATGGGAGATAAAACTGAAACAAAGGATTGCACACAACCAATAGCCCCGATTCCGTATCCCCAGTGTCTAAAGAAGCATAAGTTTTTCAAGCAGTTCACCAAGTTCATGGAAGTATTTAAGAAACTGTACATCAATATTCCATTTGTTGATGCTCTTGAACAGATGCCCAGTTATGTTAAGTTTATGAAGGACCTCTTGTCTCAGAAGAGAAGACTGGGTATTTTGAAACGCTTAACCTAATCGAGGAGGTAGTGCTATCCTCAGGAAGCTACCAAAAGCTAAAAGACCGGCGCTTCACTATCCCCGTACTATTGAAATGCTATCTTTGAGAGGGCTATGATTTTGGGGAGCCAAGATTAATTCTATGCCCTGTCCATATTTAAACTTTCGATTAGAGAAGCCCGCTTTCAACGAAGGCCACACTCCATCTAGCGCATGCATCCTTAAAGCATCCAAGAGTGGGTGATAAGATGTCTTATTTAAGGCTTACAAGTTTATCTTCCCAACAAATTTCATCAGACGATCAGAAGAAGATAAAGAAATACCCATAATCTTGGTAGACCGCTTTCGTAAATCGGCAGAAAGAATGATTATGTTCGAGGACAAACCCTCTCCACCCACGTGAACATACACGCAGATAACTTAGTCAGTGGAACCTTCTTGCTTGGTCCTGGCTGGTTTCAGAAAGTCAAGGGGTGGAGCAATAACTACTCCCATGGGGCACCCATTCCAACATCTTTAACACTAGAGGAATCACAACTGCACCCTTCCGCAGGTATGCCACTTTATCAGGCAAACCCCTGTGGTCGCCTGGTCATCGAGGGGCCAGGGATCCGAGGATCCCACTAGGACTATGGCCCCGTCCTGCTGAGCCTCCTCATCTAAGGGAGACCGCCTAGGTCGCTTCTCCCCAGAACTAGAGGCATTCAGATCCTTAAGGGTCACAGATCATTTTTTGAATTCTTCACACAAAGAAACTCAAAGGCAAAACATTTCTTCCTCCTCAACAGGTTCAATATCGACTACTCCTGTCCAATCTAAAGAATCTTCTAGATTGGTGCAAGTTGCCTTTGTCTGTCGTGCCTTTATCTCTCTCTTCTTTATAGGATGAGGAGCGGCTCGTGACCTCTCAGGCTAGCTAACATGGGTAGACCTCACTAAGGTCCTTATAGTGGCACCCGTTTGGTCCTCTTGAGTAGGAGTCGATTGAGAGGAGCCACATAGGACTAACTTCAGGAGATCGATGAGAACAAAGCGCTCCCCCTTAATGACCTCAACGGGCGACAAGCGGGGGAGAACATGGATAATGTAAGAAAAAGGGCTACCACCCAACTCTCGCAAATTCTTCACCACAGCGTAAGCTCATGATCGTGCTCGCCCGCTATCTCAAGCAACCGGCCGACGTTTCTCCAAAACCAAATTTTCACCCAGTTTACAATTGGCTCTGCTCGCGCTTATTCAACGACGCCAAACAAATCTTCACCAACGAGACATCTAGCCTGGCATGTAAGGTTGAGCACATTGCAACCCATCGACCGAATAGTGTTCGGGGATGGATACGGTAGGAGCCCAGAAACATGTAGAAACTATTTCACCAATAACGGCATCGGGAAGCAAAGTCCAGCCAGAACCGCTTCTCAAGCAAAATAGACGGTACACCGTCTCATATCGTTGAAACAACCGAGTCATCTGACACTTCTAAACTAATGTTGTAAGGGATTTGGTAGAAGGATCTCAATTCCTCCATGGAAATGGAAGAAACAAGGATGCTTAAGGTATATTAATCCAAACAGACCTTTTCACACTCTAACCCGACCGGTGGAAGTCTCCTGACCCTCTCACCATTCTGCAAGTTGATAATAAAAAAATTTAAAAAGAAAAAAAAAAGGAGGGGGAGATCAACTCGACAATAACCTACCAAAGTGATCATAGGACTAGAAGGCCCGAAGCTTTATAAAGCCTATTGAGAAACCCCAGGCTCGAGTGCATCTCAAAACTCCACGTGCAAATTATTCCCCGAAAACCTACCGACGGTTGAAAGGCGCGCGTAAACGAAATAGAACTAACAAACAATCCACGTAAAATCAAAAGCAGAGCAAATAAAAACCCATCAAAATAATTAAAGCGATTAGGATCCCTCCAAGCTAGCCTTCCACCAAAAACTTCAAGGGTGTCGCGACTAAAGTGGAATACTTTGAATGTGTGAGTAGAAGCAGCAGTCGGGCCAGGCCCTTTACTCTTATATAAGGTAATGCATGAACAGCGCGACAATGGCAACTGGCGGATCAACCGCAATATCGTAAGACGTGAGCTGCTCTCCCAACGCTTGCCAGAAACACTTCACTTTCTGTGTAAGCATTTAACAAAACAAGTAAGACATGGGCCCCGGGGCATATCCGATTGGTAGGCCCTAGGGCTTGTTCATCAAAAGGGGCTTGGGCCTATCAACCAAGTAGAGCCCAATGATCAGCCCCAACTGGGAGGTACGGTAAATCATCTCTATGAACCGATAACGACTTCTCAGGAGTCCCCTTCAGGTAACCGATTCCTCTGGCCGGGACATAAAAATAAAATAGGAAATTAAAATTCAACGCAACAATATGCCTAAAAATCCAAATTTATTAGCATATAATAGGTTTACGATTTGCAACCAAGACAAACATACCTTGGTGGATCCCTAACAAGAACATCCAGACAAATGTACTAGGCTACTTACAATAAGAAAAAAAGAATAAAAAAAAGCCAAGAGGAAAATCAGAAAATGCCAAAAGGAGAATCAGAAAAGGCAAAGATGAAAAAGGAGAAGGAAGACAAAGAGGAAGAGGGGGAAATGAAAGACAGAAAAAGAATCTGCATTAACCCACTTGAAATTTCCCCTCATCTCAACTTTGCACCTCGACCGTCGAGGACACCAACGTAGGGGGGCACGTAGCCCTAGCACAAAACTCCAAAACAGGGTGGCAGCGGCGCACCGTGCCCCCATGCACTACTTTCTCGGCCGATCTACCTAAGGCCCAAATGAAGAGTTCAAAAGGTGATATCGGGCATAGGTAGGCCTCCCATAAGGGACGTCCGATGGGGTTGGACACGTACATCGCCTCAAACACACACATCCATAAGCCGCAGCGCTGCGCAGGCTCTGAAGTCTTCACCGATCATTGTTCCACCTTCGTTGTCCCAAAGAGGAACTCTCAATAGGGGGATCAGCTAACGAAAGACAAATTCGTTAAGAATCTTATAAATTTCGCTAACCTCTCCATCATATCTATAGGGATCAGTCCCTAAGGCATAATAAATGCATCATTGAGAACATAGTATTTATCAACATGCACCTCGTGACTAATTCATTAATCACTTCCAATTTCCCATACAATGGGCCTCGACAAACAAATATTCAGACTCTTAGAAGACCATGATATTCTAGATCTTTAAAAAGGGGGCATTGTGAGTACCATGGCTTTTGGACCCAAATCATACTATCTAATGTGCCTAGCTTTCATGGGCCCATCGCTTCGATTCAAACCCAATGGCCTAAACAACATGTTACCTCAAAACCATGCAAGGGTTGCTTGGACGGGAAAAATCCTTGCCTCGTATAAAGCCTCGAGTTCCCCAGCCGACCGTGCTGCCGTCTATAAGATATTCATCCATAGATCTCTTAATTCACTACGTCTCAAAATGATAATCCTAAATAAGGGAATTGGTCTTTGATAAGGAAATTCAAATTTTATCATTAGAGATATTATCCCTCCATAAATAATGGAGAATTAGTCTATGATAAGGAAGGAGAGGTTCTATCGCCAACATGACAGGATTATCTTTCCAAAAATCAAGGAGAAATTCAAGTATAAACGAAACCCCCCCCCGAAACAAGGAAAAGGTACGCAATTCTGTCTACACTAATTGGCTTCCTGATCTTCTCCATCCTTTTGGCTAACTTAAGCATCGGAGAGAGGCCAAAGACACCGCCAATCGTAGCCCTTTTTTTTTTTTTTTTTACTGTGCGTTCACGCTCGTTTTGCTGATGCCCAAAGGCCAAACGAATTAGGTACCAACACATGTTACCGACAATCTTCCTATTATCATAACCTAGCCTTAGGCTCCTTTGGAACCCAAATCATAACCGAGCCTTAAGCCTCCCTTTGGAACTCGTTTGGTTTTATCATGGAAAGTATAAAAGAAAATTAAATATAATTAAAATTTTACAAAATTTTAAATTTTAGTTCTTATGTAACAAAGAAATAAATAAAGTGAGTTTGAATAACATATAGAATTAATTTATTAAGTTTAAACCTATATTTGCTTTCTTCCAACTTTTCCTTCCACTTTTCCTCTTTGCTTTCTTTTCCTTATTTACTTTCCAAATTCTAGACAGTTTTAAGGCTTATTTGGTTCCTATTTTTGAAATAGTTTTGTGTTTTCTGCAACAAAAATAATGGGAAAATAATGAGAACATTGAGAACCAAACGTGATCCTGTTTGATTGTTTTCCTTGTTTTTCAAAAAAACAAGCTAAAAATCGTAATCCAAATACTAATCTTCAATGAAAAGGAGAGGTAGAGAATAATGATATGAGGTGGTATTTCACAATGAACTGTTTATCAAAAAGATCGATGTTTAATTTAAATTTTATATATATATATATATATATATGACTAGTACTTTGAAGAGTGAGTTAGATGTTCCGTCGACTGGATACACAGGGAAGTAGTGAAAGTAACATATAGGCTGTTGGAGCTGCTCTCAGATGGGATTGGTTTGGAAGGGAAAGCCCTAAAATCATGCGTGGGTGGTGATGAAATTGAACTTGAAATGAAAATCAATATGTATCCGCCATTCCCACAAATTAACCGGCTCGAGTTGAACTACGTGACATGTCCGCACTCACCCTACTCGTCCCCAATGATGTTCCAGGCCTTCAGGTATGGAAAGACAATAACTGGGTTGTTGTTGATTATTTTCCAAATGCTCTCTTTGTCCATGTAGGAGATCAAATTGAGGTAAACAAAAAAAAATAAAATAAAATAATCTAATTGGATTTTTTAAAATTGTTCTTCGTACGCTTCACCATTTTGGGCCTTATTTATTTTATAGTTTTGCTCTTTGTCTTTCCTCGCTTTTTCAAAATTGTAACCAAAAAAAGCCCTAAGATCTGTGTGCAGTGGCAAAACTGATAAATAATATTTGTGAAGCCGAGCAATGGAAGTACAAGAGTGTTCTCCATAGGAGTACAGTAAATAAGGAACGAACCCGCATGTCATGGGCTGTTTTTTGTGCACCACCCCATGATGCCATGATCGGCCCTCTTCCGGAGCTGGTTGATGAACAAAACCCATCCAAGTATTCAACCAAAACATTTGCTGACTTTCAAGTACCGCAAATTTAATAAGCTTCCATAATAAGATTATATTTACATTTATATATATATATATGTTTCTATAATAAGCATGCATTTCTCGTATCCGCATCTTCGATTCACTTTAATTACATTTATTTCATCTACCATCGCAACTTTCAAATTATTGTATGTTAATCAATAATGAAAAATTTATAGTTTTACAAGGTTGATGATATAGTGCATTCAACTCTCTATCCACTATTTTTGGTTGAGAAGATAGTCTTCCTCCATGATCTCTCCCTTTGTCCGACTACAGATCCCACGCATATTTAGTCTTTTCCCCTTGAAGTTTTCTTTTTCAACATTGAATCAATGTGTTTATCTTGGTCCGAATTAACTTCTATTTCCCCATTATGATTAAGAAGAGAGTGGCACTGACAATGGTGTACATCATCAAAACCAAATAAGATATCAAAACCCGATGTTGTATTCTTTAACCCATATTATATTGTTAGCATCCTTCAACATCCATATGTTCATCATTTGAGGAATTGCAAAGTTATCTACCAAGTTTAGAAATCCTCTCAACTCCACGAAAAACATGTAGTTTTCTTTTTATCATATGAATCAGGCTTAGGGAAGAAAATCATCCGTAAAGTTTTCTTCTTCCAAATAGAAGTAGGATTAGCTTACAATTTGAAGAATTGCCATGTTTATCGTCGTCCAACAAAACACATTATTGACAAGTAGTACACAATTAGTGATAGGATATGGGCTGATCAATGACTTTCCATGGACGAGAACTAGCTTCATCACCATTTGATGACAAAGTAAGAATTTCCTACACCCAATGTTATAACTAGAACTCGATTCACTCTCAGTGAACATATGCACCGCTTGTATTCTTTTTGTTGACATAAATATCCACAACCAGCTCCATGATCATTGCAAGGGGATGATGAACTCCCTACTAAACTCACAATTCTTGCGGGCGTGGTTGTAAAGGTAGAAATAATTCTCATGTGATAAAATATATTTAGACCCAGCCAAAGAAGGGGCAAATATAGATGTAATCTCCCATCTATAAGTTTGGTCAACCTTTCCTACCTTCCTTTCCCAAGTCCAGATGGAGGTTCAATGAATAAATTGCCACTCATTGTCATCGCTGTTAAAGTCATTCATCTATAGTATCTGAGGATTTTTTTTTCTTGATTTCTACTAGTAAAAATAAAGAAAAGCAGGATTTGAGATCAAGTTGCACCAATGTTTTGATACACATGTAAACTTGCACAGATCTTTCACAAGAAGTTCAGAGGCATGTCGAAACTTGACATCTCGGAGGTTGCATATTCTTCTCATGTGTTTCTTTGATGATTGATATATCAAACTAGATTGTTTAATGGAAAGGCTTGACATGTTTAACCTAGTAATGAAGAAAGTAAATGTGAATTAAGTTAAAAAACATAAAATAAAATAAAAAAGTGCTTATGAAACTTGATGTGAGACCCCGGAAAATCCAGATTCCCTGAAGAAGAGTAAAATGGTAATTTCGGTCAAAATCCGGAATTTTTCGGGATTCGATGACTAAAACGGACTTAACCGTTGGAATCGTCAAGGAATCTAGCTACCACATCGATTCTTTGTCAAATTCGAGACATCAATTTCACGCTGAGGCAACGAGGGATGTAGGACACGGCACGCTTGAGCGCCTGAAGAGGTTTTAATGCTGTTATGGGAGAGTCAAACATGAGCCTGGCGCCAGGTGACATACGGCATGACGCCATTGTGGGGAGGGAAATTCATAGCGGCTGGATAAGAGTGATAAGGTGCATCCTCAACCAATGAGAAATGGACACGTGGGTATCGAGATGATTCTGTCTCTTGTCCCAATCTTGACAAATGGTTTGGAGAGGAAGAGAGAGGGAAAGAGAGCAAACGAAGAGAGAGGGAAAGTGTGGGATGTTTTGCAGAGTATAAGCTCTACCTCTCTTTAAAATTCCTGCGATCTGACCGCTGGCTTCCTGGGCGAGGCAAGGAGCAAAGGTTCCCACGGCAAAGGGACTACACGTGGTCTCCAGCTTTTGGGAGTTTCAAATAAACTCCGGAAAAGGTAGGGGTTTTTTCTCCTACTTTTGCTTTACTTGTGCTTAAGGTTTATGTAATGTCGAGGTCAACATATTTATGTTTTTTTTATAATATTATTAGAATAAATATTTTTACATTTTTTTAAACTTGTTATTTACAATAATTAATAATTGTAGTGAAAAATAAAATATTATTAGAAACTTTAGTTATTTTGGATAATATGTAATTTAATGATAATAAGGGTAAATATGTAAAATACATAATTTTCAGTATTCAGCATTTACAGTTATCAAACAATATATTTATCTTCAGCATTCAATTGTTAGTAACTTATCAAACATTTTTTACAGTATAGATTCAATACTTATGAAATTCAGCACTTAATTTTTCAACACTTATTTTTCAGCACTTAATTTTTTCATTTTATCAAACAGGGCCTAAGTTTGATTTCGTAGCCTCCTTAATTTGAGTAATTAGGTATGAAGGGGTGTTTTAACACATAATATCCTAAATTCAATTGGTTTGGAAGCTATTGACTAAAAGCTCATTAAGACTTGGGAGAAAGCTTAAGGGAATCAAAATTACACTACTCATATAACCTTATATGTTTATATTGTGGATAAAAGGAGTTATGGTGGACAATGTTGAAGATCTAGCACAAGGTTGTGGGTGATGAGAAGGCATTTGTAACACCCCATCCCGAGAGAGTACAAAGACATGACACTCAGAGGGGTGTATAAGAGCACTAAATGTCATATATAGTAGTATTTTTGGAGATTAAAGTAGGAAATGAAAGTTTAGTGGAACCCGGAATTATGGTATTAAACAAGGGTACAATTGTCATTTAGCAAAAGGATTATGAAGATTATTATGTAGAGATGGGCCATAATACAATTTCTATAAGTTACAATTGCAAATTGAAAAGCATGAGGGTTATTTGCAAATTAAAGGAAATGTTAAAATAATAAAAGGAGAAAACAAAGCCAAAACATTCATTTGGTCTTCAAAAGGCTAGGTTCACGTGGGAGAAAGGAAAAGGAGAAAGGGAGAGAAGAGAGGAAAGAAGCAGAGAAGGGAAGAAAATGGTGGAGCAAGGTGAGATGTGATTTTCTTTCTTCTCCTTCAAGCTTTCCAAGTGCTCTACAAGTGGTAGCAAGGAGAGGAGCCAAAGGAAACCAAGAACAAGTAAGTTTTAATGGTGGGAAAGTTAGGGTTTGATGTTTTTCATGTCTAATGTCTTGAATTTTCTGGTATGGATGTTAAATTGGTGGTATTTAAGGTTTAATGGTGCTGATTTTGATATCAATTGAGAAGGAAATGGATTAGGTTAGGTTTTGAAAAAGAAAGTGAGGGAATTGTTAGGATTTGATAGTGAATTGTGTGTGTTATGTTGAAATGGGTATAAGGCATCAGATTGGAAAAAAAAGTGGAAGAGAAACACATTTTGGTCATTTTCTGGCAACAGCCTGTGCCAGGAAATGCCCCGCTTTCCTAAGTTTCGACCGGGGCCAGATTTTGATCATAACTTGCTCATTTCATCTGATTTGAGTGATTCAAAATTTGGGTAAAATAGACTCTAGAGAAAAAAGTTATCTGAAGAAAGTGGGTGCAAATTGTAACCTAAAGTGCCCAAAAATTTACTCAAAGTAGGGCCATGTGTAAGCCATCACTCGTTCTCAGACAGAAATGCCTGCTTTCCGTTTCGACCATTTGTCGTATTTTTACCATAACTTGCTCATTTCTGATCCGATTTGAGTGATTCAAGTTGCTGGTTAAAATAAACTTCTAACGAAAAAATTTATCTGAAGGAAGTTTAAGCAAATTGTAATCCCAAAGTGCCCATAAAAATTTTCAAAGTGGAGCTATGTGCAAATTATGTTCTGCCAAATTGAGTCATTTAGATGTAATAAATTGTGTTATGTGGTTGAGGGCCTTAGAGAAGGAATTTTAAATTGAAAATTTAAAGAGATGTCATTGGATATATGGGGGTGACTGATCTGAGAGTTTCATAATTTTTGAAGACCTTTTGAATAATTTTGGGTCAAAAAGTCTATAGAGTATTGTTGGTGCTAATACAAATGAATGGGTTTTAGTGCTTATGGGTAATTTGTTCATTCGGGCTTTAAATGAATGTGTATGGTGGATTAAAATGGAAGTTATGATTAATGTATAGTTGTGGTTTTCTTGAAAAAGGTGAAAAGGACTATCGGACGGGAAACGGGAATTCGACGGGAAGCAAGCGGGATTGAGCGATGAACTGTGAGTGAAAATGATATTTTGAAAATTGAGTTTTTAAAAGTGAATGATTTAATGTTAAACTAAAAGTTTAATGGAAATGTTTATGTAAATGTTAAGGCATATGAAAATGTTTTATCTTGCATCAATATATATATTTATATGTATATTAAATATGTATGCATATGTTAAAGTATTATGAAAGTTTTAAACTGTGTAAAGAATGCATATGTGTTTTAAAATGATGCTAAAGGATTTAAAATGTATTTATAAATGTATTTTAAAGAAATGTTTTACTGATGGTTACCCCTAAACTCCCTATGACTATGACTGATATCGTCGAGGTACCTTAAGCGTAAGTGATTTAGAGGGTAAAGTTATAGGTTACTAAATCGAGGAGGGAATTAGTGTCTAGAGTAATATCCTACACGTGATATAGGCAGGATCGAACCCTATGCAAAGCGTGAGTTTCTCCAAATGTAGTGGTTATAGATCGAATGTGATTGTCCTCACCGCCAGTACCCGAAATCGGCTCTGCGTTTATTCCCGGTTCCATCAGTTGTTGAAAGAAGGAAACAAAAGAAAGTTTGAGGCATAAATTGATTTTGGCTACTATAAGCATTTCTATTATAAAGAAAGAAAGAAAGTTCGAGGTATAAATGCTTAAGGTATAAACTGACACTGTATAAGTATTTATTGCTTTGATATATAATCGAAAATGTTATTTTGATGTGAAAATGTACACTCATCGGGTCTTTAGCTCATTCTTTCCTCGTATGTTTCAAAAAACATTTTCAGGACCCGAGACAAAAGGCCGGGAGCATAGAGGACCCTCCCGTGCTGGCGTGAATCGAGACCTTGAGGAGCCAACGCCGATTTCTCATCAGATATAATTTTCTTCATAATCGTATATGTTGAATATTTTGTTATGGATATATGTATATGTATAGTTAAAAGGAACTACGTGGGCTTTGATCCCTGGATCGAGGTACGAGGGCGGTCGCTTTAAGTCCTGGGCCAAGCCCACCTTTTGAAAAAATGCATGGAATTAAAGAAGTTTGGAATGTTTTGATGATTTGAAAAGAATAAATGTTATGTGATATATTGTGTTTGATTGTTGTGGACGAGAGATCCTAAAACGGAAGTTGAGAAGTTGAGGATTTAAAGATTTGAAGTGTTTTAAATGTTTCGCAGGTTTTGTAAATTTGGGAAAGTCCGAAAAACAGAGGAAACTCTGGCAAAATTTTTCTGAAAAATCCAAGTTTTTTTAAAAGAAAGGAAAAAAAAATTTTATCACTTCGCTTCCGCATTATTTTCTAAAGATATGTTAAGGATTGAAAAAGGGGTTCGCTCCATGGATTTTATTTGACTGTTTTAATGAAAAGTTTCTATATCCATCGGAGGCTCGAGGCCCCTGCTTTCATGAGGTTAATCCGGGTCGGGATCCTTCAACGTGGTATCAGAGCGAAGATTTTGAAAATGTTATAAAGATTTAAAATTTTATTTTCATATGATTGTTTTAATGTTTTATTTTAAAATTGCATAAATTATTTATGTGATTTAAAATCATATATGCATTACATGACATATTGAATTTCTCGACTATTAAAATGCGTCGCCGAGGCCGACCGCCACCAGAGAGCTCCCGGGAGGCATTAGTACCACCAATTCGAAATACCGAGGTTTCATTTATAGGAAATAATACTAGACCTTGAGTTGGAAGGTCTAGAAAAAAAAAGGAGTCTTCGACTTTAATTTCAAAGATTACATCCGGAGGATAGAGAATACGCGAGTGAAAAAGATCATAAAGTTGAAAAGAAATTGTAGGTATGTGTAGAAGAGTCCCACCATCATCACCACCTTAGGAGGAAGGATAATGTAATGTAACCGACTTGCCCAAATGGGAGTCTATTCGTCCGAATGAAAATCTGTTACTACTTCAACATGGAAATGATAATGTTCTACGGGTTCAAACAGGGATGAGCAATTAGAGGACATGGGAGATCGACATTTCGAGGAATCGCGTCAAGATGATTGTTGAAAAATATATATTTCTGGGGCAAGACGATTCTAATGATAGATTAATCAATCAGGATATGAGGTCCTTTATTCCAAGAAATGCCATAAGTCATGTATCAAGAGAAGCAGTCATGTATCATCGCTTGGAAAGTTGAATCCAATGATAAAAGATAAAATGGAAAAACTCAAAAGGTCCATATCATGGCTCTCAAGAGGTTTGCTATGGGGTCTTAGTCCATCGATTAGGACCTCACAATAGCGTCGACAACCATTGACACGCATTTCCGCCAGTAAAGAGAGGCCGCAATTGGGGTGATGAGAGGAGCAATGGGTTTGAAATCCTGTGCTACGCGAAAGCCGGGCGACGTAAAAACGGAGCGGGTCGATGGGTTTAGTGGGAGGTTCTAGTAAGCAATTAGGATTTTATGGATTATTTACCTAAACCTTCACTGAAGTTACATTAAGGCTTTAGCTATTAAATAGATATAATTTAGTTGATTTTGCTAAGAAATTGAAAAGAAAGAATGATATTATAAGGATTGGTCAATTTAGGTAAACTTTGGATGTTAATGAAAGTGATAAGCCGTTTGATCGGGTTTGAATTGGATGAAACATTACTTGAAATGCTTCAAGGAATGTGGGAATGGAATTACTTCAATCTAAAAGTTGAATAGAAATGAGATGAGAGGGTTAGCCAAGAAAGGGTTTAATTGAAATGCATTGGTTGATTTAGTTTAAGCAAATCAATGACATGGGATGAATTATCAAATATAATTTGTTGGAAAGAAAATGGAAGAAATTGAAGAAATAATTATGAATGTGTATAATGTAGGATTTGACCACATTAGAGAAGTATGGAAAGTTGAGTTTCCATTGATTTTAATCAATTGGAAGTGATTAAATGCCTAATGGAATGTGTTAGAATTAATGTTTTAAGAAGAAGAATTCGATTAAGGTATAAATGTACTTCTTATAAGGTAAGGGGCATTATGGGTTTTTCACTTTAAGGATGCTAATGGCTTGATTTAAGGCTTGCAAAGATGTTGTCATGAGCCTTGATTTAATTGGAAGTGAATTGGATAAGTTGAGACTTTATGATGAGGATGTTCCCAAGACAGCATTCAGAACATGGTACGGCCATTTTGAGTTTCTAGTCATGCCATTCGTAATTTACAAATGCCCCAAATCGCTTTTACTAAAACCCATGCAACATGTGGATTTTTGTGGCTTACTAGATCGCTTTGTTATCGTATGGCGGAAGATATATTGATCTATTAGGCAAGGAGAAGAACATGCAGCATTCAGGATAGTTTCAAAACATTGCGAACATTGGTTATATGCCAAACTCAAAAGAAGTGTCGGCTTTTAGCTCAACAAAGGTCACTTTTTCGACACATAGTTTCGCAGAGGGGGTGTCGCAGATCCGCTGTAAGGTCGGTTATATTGGAATTGGAAACCTCTCACGAAAGTGTTGGCGGTAGATCGAGCTCTTCGGGTTTGGCAGGCATACCGTATTCGTTGAGGGATTTTCTAAAATAGCCACACCTTTGACTAGACTGACAAAGAAAGAGGAACCGTTTTTATGGTCAGAGGCTTGTCAACAGAGTTTCGATGAACTGAAAGGAGATTGACCTCAGCTCCAGTACTTACACTTCCATCAGAGCAGGATGGCTTTGTAGTGTATTGTGATGCCTCTAGGCAAGGCCTAGGTTGTGTATTAATGCACGACAGGATCGATATGCTTCTAGCAATCAAGAAGCATGAACAGTAATTATCCTACACACGACCATCTAGCGTACCGTAGTATTTGCCTTGCGGATATGGAGGCACATTATTTTATATGGAGTGCCCCGTAGGGATTTTTACTGATCATAAGAGCTTGCAAGACTGCTTACGCAGAGAACCAACACGACATAGGAGATGGCTTAATCGATCAAGGATTAAGTGAACGTACTATCAATATCATCCCGAAAGGCGAACGTGGTAGCATGCTCTAGTAGAAGACCCATGAGGTTCCCTATCGCACGTGAGGGCCGTGCACTTTCCACTCATAGAACTGAGGGGTCCTTGGTGTGAGACTGAACGATAGATCTGTGAGCATTGCTAGCCATATTTCGTAGCGTTCCGTAGTTGATCGGCTGTGATTAGAGAGCTGTGATTCGTGGATCCACGCATAGTGAAATTTAGGTATAAGGGCATTAAATGGGGAGTGATTGGAGTGAAGAAAATGGAAGAATAAAATAGAATATGGTTTGTGCATAATTCGGCCAAAATGGAAATGAGAGGGGTCAAGGGTAGTTTAGTAATTTCCATTGTTCAGACAGAAATCCTAGGTTTACCTCACGGTTTTGGTCCAGTTTACAGAATGCCCTTGGATTAAACTGCACTTCAGTACAGCTTTTCATCCATAGACGGATGGCCCATCTAAGAGGACTATACAGACTTTAGAGGATATGCTTAGCGGTAATGTTATGGAGCTTGTATGTCGGGACACCCATCACCCCGAGGGAGCTCGGTATACTATAACACTTATCAAAGCCGCATTGGTATGGCCCCTTATGAGGCTCTTTTATGGACGAAAAATGTCGAACCCTACCATGGGACGAGGTAGGTGAAAGGAAATTAGTAGGTCCGGAAATTGTCTAAGTGACTTGTGATAAGGTCAAGGTTATAAGGGATAGATTGAAAATTTCACAAAACCGGCTGCAGTGCTGCGCGACAACCGTCGTAGAGACTTACAGTTCGAGATAGGTGACCAAGTCTTTTTGAAGATTTCACTTGAAAAGGTGTGTTGAGATTTAGGAAACGAGGCAAGCTTAGTCCGAGGTATATTGGACCTTATGAGATTATGAGCAAAAGTAGGACCAGTAGATTATAAGTTGAAGTTACCCCCAGAATTATCAAGGATTCATGATACATTCCATGTGTCGATGCTGAGGAAATATATCCTGTATCCTCTACATAATAGAGAGCAACCAGTGCAATTAAAGGAGAATTTGACTTATGAGGAGACGCCTATGCAGATTGTAGATCGCAAGGAACATGTGTTGAGGACTAAGGTGATTCCATTAGTTAAAGTCTTATGGAAGAATCATGAGAGGGAGGCAGCTACTTGGGAGCCAGAGGCCCAGATGCGCCATCAGTACCCTCAATTATTTTCCGAATAAGGTATGTTCCTTTCCTTACTTTTGGAGTTAGTTATTCATTTCGAGGACGAAATGTTCCTAAGGAGGGAGGATTTTGTAACACCCCATCCTGAGAGAGTGTACAGTACATGACACTGTAGGGGTGTATAAGAGCACTAAATGTCATATAGTAGTATTTTGGAGATTAAAGTAGGAAATGAAAGTTTATGGAACCCGGAATTATGGTATTAAAACAAGGGTACAATTGTCATTTAGCAAAAGGATTATGAAGATTATTAAGTGTAGAGATGGGCCATAATACAAATTTCATAAGTTACAATTGCAAAATTGAAAAGATGAGGGTTATTTGCAAATTAAAGGAAATGTTAAAATAATAAAAGGAGAAAAAACAAAGCCAAACATTCATTTGGTCTTCAAAAGGCTAGGGTTCACGTAGGAGAGAAAGGAAAAGGGAGAAAAGGAGAGAAAAGAGAGGAAAGAAGAGAGAAAGGAAGAAAATGGTGGAGAAGGTGAGATGTGATTTTCTTCTCCTCTGCTTCCAAGTGCTCTACATGGTAGCAAGGAGAGGAGCCAAAGGAAACCAAGAACAAGTAAGTTTTAATGGTGGGAAAGTTAGGTTTGATGTTTTTCATGTCTAATGTCTTGAATTTTCTGGTATGGATGTTAAATTGGTGGTATTTAAGGTTTAATGGTGCTGATTTTGATATCAATTGAGAAGGAAATGGATTAGGTTAGGTTTTGAAAAAGAAAAGTGAGTGGAATTGTTAGGATTTGATAGTAACTGTGTGTGTTGGTGTTAAGCCTGGGTGATATGGCATCAGATTGGAGTGTTTAGGAGGAAAAAAGTGGAAGAGAAACACATTCGGTCATTTGGGCAGTCAGCCTCGGTACAGAAATGCCCTCTTTCCCTCTGCTTTCTGACTCAGTTTTTGTATTTTGATCATAACTTGCTCATTTTAGATCTGATTTGAGTGATTCAAAATTCTGGGTAAAATAGACTTCTAGGAGAAAACGTTATCTGAAGAAAGGGGGTGCAAATTGTAACCCTAAAGTGCCCAAAAATTTACTCAAAGTAGGGCCATGTGTAAGCCACTGTCTGGTTCTCAGACAGAAATGCTCGCTTTTCCGTTTTGACCATTTGTCGTATTTGACCATAACTTGCTTCATTTATGATCCTGATTTGAGTGATTCAAGTTGCTGGTTAAAATAGAATTTCTAAGGAAAAAATTTATCTGAAGGAAGTTTAAGCAAATTGTAATCCCAAAGTGCCCATAAAATTCTTTCAAAGTGGAGCTATGTGCAGACTGCTCGCTAAATTGAGTCATTTAGATGTAATAACTCGTGGTTAAGTGTGGTTTAGGGCCTTAGAGAAGGAATTTTAAATTGAAAATTTAAAGATGTCATTGATATATAAAGGACTGATCTGGAGAGTTTCCATATAATTTTTTGAAGACCTTTTGAATAATTTTTGGGGTCAAAAAGTCTATAGAGTATTGTTGGAAAAAGGTTGGCCAAAATGAATGGGTTTTTAGTGCTTAAGGGTAATTTGTTCATTTGGCTTTAAATGAATGTGTATGGTGGATTAAAATGGAAGTTATGATTAATGATAAGCCGCTGGGTTTTTTGAAAAAGGTGAAAAGGACTATCGGACGGGAAACCAAAATTCGACGGGAAGCAAGCGGGATTGAGCGGTGAACTATGAGTGAAAATGATATTTTGAAAATTGAGTTTTTAAAAGTGAATGATTTAATGTTAAACTGAAAGTTTAATGGAAATGTTTATGTAAATGTTAAGGCATATGAAAATGTTTTATCTTGCATCAATATATATATTTATATGTATATTAAATATGTATGCATATGTTAAAGTATTATGAAAGTTTTAAACCGTAAAGAATGCATATGTGTTTAAATGATAAAGTAAAAGGATTTAAATGTATTTATAAATGTATTTTGAAGAATGTTTTACCGATGGTTACCTCAAACCCCTATGACTCGTTATGACTGACATCGCCGAGGTACCTTGGGTTAGGTAAGGGATTTAGAGTTATAGGTTACTAATCGAGGAGTGGAATTAGGTGTTCAGAGTAATATCCTTACACGCGGATAAGGTGCTATGGACTGAACCCTATGCAAAGCGTGAGTTTCTCCAGTCAGAGTGGCGGATCGGAATGTGATTGTCCTCACCGTCGCAGTAGAACAGAGGAAGCTGTTGGTGTGTTTATTCCCCACAGGTTCCATCAGAAAGAAAGAAAGAAGGAAATAAAGAAAGTTTGAGGCATAAATTGGGTTTTAATACTATAAGTATTTATTATAAAAGAAAGAAAGAAAATTTAGGGCATAAATGCAAAAATTATAAAAGTATTTAATTGTATAAGTATTTATTTGCTTTGATATATCTTGAAAAATATTATTTTGATGAAAATGTACACTCTTGGGCTCCTTTAAGCTCATTCTTTTCATTATGTTCAAAAACATTTCGGGACCCCGGAGCAGTGCGTAGATGGGGACCCTCTGTGCGGTGAATCGAGGACCTTGAGGAGACAAACCTTTTGTGATTTCATTGTATATATAATTTTCTATCTTGTATATGTTGAATATTTTTGTTATGGATATATGTATATAAAGTTGAAAAGGAACTACGTGGGCTTTGATCCTCGAGTGGGCCGAGATGCGTAAAGCGATCGGCTTAAGTCCGGCTCAAGCCCAATCTTTTGAAAAAAAAAATGCATGGAATTAAAGAAGTTTGGAATGTTTTGATGATTTGAAAAGAATAAATGTTATGCGTATATATTGTGTTTGATTGGGTTGTGGACGAAGGGCATGATATTCCTATGAGTGGGACCCACACAGAGACATAGGTAGTTCTGGTGGACCCCACGGTGGAGCCACTGAAGGGCACCCGAAGTGAGTCCACGAAGGGTGTGGACCCCACACAGTATTGGGCTTTGAATGGGGAATTTAGGAAGAATGATGACTATGTGTGAACTTTAGCTAGAAATTTTATTCTTTATTATGCCTTTAACCTTGGCCATACATTATAAGCTTAAAAATGACCTAATGATCCTAAGCATTGGATTCAGTCTACTAGTGAAGAGTAATATGAAAAATGAGCTTATGGGCTCTAAGCATCCATATACAAAGATCCATCATAAATAATTGCTTGCAAATTCATACGAGTTGCTAATGGTTAGTTAGGCAAGGGCTTCACACACTCACGCAAGAGAGAGAAAATCAAAGCTAAGGCAAATCAACTACGGGGTTGAAATTCCACTCAAATCATGCCACCTTAAGTTTTCTCCATACTATCAGATTATGTGAGATCTTTGAGGCTATCTAGCAATTTAAATCAAGTCAATACTCACTCTTTTCAATTTCATTTTATACCTTCATTTTTATTCACTCTTATTTTCTTTCTTTCTTTCTTTCGATCGAGCACTTGCAAAATATTAGGTTTAGTGGTATTTGATAAGTGAATTTTATACCCTCATTTCGTGATATTCTATACTTGATACCTTAGTTCTCAAAGGTTTTTAGTGTTTTTGATGCATTTTATTTTGATTTTGGTAGCTAGATTAATCTTGAGAGCAGCTGACTTAAAGTGGAGCAAAGTTGAGGATTGGAAGCACAAATAGCACGTGTTGTATGGCTTAAACGTGAATCCACAGAATGAATAGAGATGGCCTTAATCTTGAACAATAGCGCCCCAACGCGAGATCAACAGAGTGGATTAAATGTATAGCACCGGCCCAACACTTGAGCAGTGGCACAGGAACTCCACTGAACCTCAAGCCCCGAGGAAATTTCCAAATTTGGCCTTTTTAAAGCTCATAAGAGAGGAGACTATAAATAAAAGTTGTTAGGGTTTCAAAAGGTGCTTTTTGGGTGGCGGGACATTGTTGCTCTATTTTAGAGAGAGAAACAAACTTTAGAGAGAATATTTCTACTATCCTAGTTTTTCTCTCTCATTATGACTCTCTTTACATATGTGTTTATTCAATTTTATGATGTTTTGGATTTTCTTTCTAGGGCTATTATGTAGCTAGATTATGAATGTTTGAATTTTATCTAGTTTTTAATTGATTGATGTTTTAGTCCATATCTATATTGAGTATTTCATTCTTCTCATAATGATTGTGGGTAATTGGGTATTATACACATGATTTGTGATTCAACGAGAATCAAGCGATGAAGTTAGATTTGATGAATGATATACCATATGATTATCATTGAGTAGAATATTTATGAGATTATATGTGGTTTTATGATTTTGTGAAACACAGGAAGCGTATTATTTTTTCTTGAAAATGGCGAATCGGTAATTCTTGTCGGGGCGAACAAACAAAGAGCCTAGATTTTCTCTAGACCTCGGATAGCCCGAAGCAGTTACGCCATTAGAATCATCTCGTAGAAATCTAGTAGAACCCGAGCAAACTATGTACGAATTCGAGGAGCGATCAGTTTTACGTATTTTTGAGTAGGACAGGCAATCGGGGTGACACGTGGCACGAGTGCATGCCACATGGCACGAGTTTAGGAACACTTGGCACCTAAATTGGCCAAAGTGTGTTCATATCCCTAGAATGCATGCAAATTAGTGGGGAAGTGGTTGGTGCATGGCTTGGATTAGGTGACACTTGCCATGGCTTGTACCATGTGTCAAGCAACATGAGAGAATTGGTCTTGTGTAATTGGAGAAATCAGGGCAGAGGGCTTAACTCGCCTGGTTAGATCAAGTCCTAGAGAGGAAGAGAGGAAAATCATAAAGAGAAGAGAAGGGGAAAGCAAGGGAAACCAAGAAAAAGGAAGAAGGAAGGAGAAAGGAGAGGGCTAAATCCTCCATTGTTGCTAGTTTAGAGGACCCAATTTGATCCACTTTTACTACAAGAGGTGAGGGATCTTTCCTCTTTGGTTATTTCCTTGTTTGGGGCCATGAAAATGGCATTTGGTTGACTTTGCTATGTGATTGTTTGAATGAATAACATGCTGAATTTGTGATGTTGTACTTGCTGAATTTTCTGGGTTTGAAGACTGAATTTGTGAAGTTGTACATGCTGTTTTTTGGGGTTTTTAGGACTGAAAACTCAGTTTGGTGTATTATTGTATGCATGACTAACATGCAGAATGTTCCTGGGTTTTAGACTGAAGAAATCAATTTGGTGTATTATTGTATGAATGAAACATGCAGAATTTTCTGGGCTTTCATGCATGACTAACATATATAGAATCTTTAGGTTTTTAGATCAAAGAAAACTCAGTTTGGTGTATTATTGTATGCATGAAAACATACTGCAGAATTTTATAGACTCATGCACCCAGCTAACATGGAGAATGTTCTAGAGTTTTTAGACTAGAGAGCTCCGGTAGTTTGGTGTATTATTGTATGCATAGAAAACATGC
The DNA here is from genome assembly GCA_016808115.1 of Tetrastigma voinierianum. NCBI lineage: Eukaryota > Viridiplantae > Streptophyta > Magnoliopsida > Vitales > Vitaceae > Tetrastigma > Tetrastigma voinierianum. The sequence goes on along the minus strand of JAEQBH010002127.1, from coordinate 94,038 downwards.
AGTACATATGGAGCTTTCATGCATGACTAACTTATGCAGAATTGTTTCACAGGTTCTTAGGCCGAAGAAAATCAGTTTTGGTGTATCATTGCTTGCATGGTTAACATACCCAAGTTTTTTCTGGAGTGGTGGTCTGGTTTGACAGGCCACGCTCTGTCGAACTCGATTTAGGTGTTCTTGGATTCTATGGAAGTTCATGGAGTCGAATCTAGCCCGTAATCCATTCGGTTGAAATAGGTGCTCACATCTGTGCGAAAAACTGAGTAATTATTATCAATATAGGTGTTTACAAAGCATTGGGTTGCATGTGTTGTGCTTGAACATGGCCACTTCTTGGTATATAGCGAGGCTATATGATTGACATACTATGTCTACGGCTTGGGAATATGAGTTATGGCATTACTTGCCTAAGTAATGAATTAGAATTATGTTAATCATGCTTAGCAGAAGATGTGTTGATATGAATGAGGCTGAATGATAAGCAAGATGTAGTGCATGTATGTGATACGATTTGAATGTGTGGAATATTAACATATTTGCATGTTTGTTGATGTTGAAACCCAAGATATATGAAATATTGTATGCATTAGACATGAGTGTTCATGCTTTACACAAAGTGTCACGGTGTAGAATGTCATGTAAGTCTTCATACATTGGTCATGGATTTGGGACGATGACCCTGATTGCATTGCATTGGTGTGCGGTAACACCACATTATGAGTGCGTACATGAGTGCGGTTGGCACTTTGCGTTTGGTGTTAAGATGTCGTGTGGGCTTAGGAATGGGACGGCGTCGGTGAGTTCCACGATTAAGCGAAAATGAAAAAATGAAATGTGTCGGGCGTAGAAAGTAAAGGATCGATACCCCCTCGGGTGAAAAGCACGAAAACACAGTTGGAGCAAGCGTATCCAGGTGAAAGCCCGAATGTCGGAGGGTGTAGAGACCCGCGGTGAGACCCAGTACTATTCTTTGAAATAGCGAAACGATTAAATAAATATCACTTGCTGTTCTGGGTTGTGAGATGGGAATTATTGACTCGATGCGATTTCCCATTAGTGCAGCATTGGGTGGTGGGTCGGAGAGGTTGACCGGTACTTGAACATATAGAGTGTCGTCTCATACATGCATGTAGATTTTCCATGATAGGATAACATGCATAGATTAGTTGTTGGGTTTATTTGTGAAATCATCATTACATGTACCCTAGGTAGGAAAATAGCCCTTATAGGTTATCCCTGGGGCGTTAGCTCACCCCGTCATTAGGACCCACTTTCATGCTGAATGGTGAGGCGAGACGACGCTCCTTAGAGGCGGGATTATGAAGTGGGTGAGACTGGCCTTGATTCTTGTTTGTGCATATATTAGAGCAGCCCGAACTAGTTTTAATATATATTTCATTAAGTGATGTAATAACTCTTGGATCTATAGAAATGCTTATGGTCTTGTAACCGCTTGTGACCCAGTATGGATGATGGGCCTATTAGGTCATTTACTGTGGGTCTCATCATATGGGACACCTGAGGTTTCCCTTGAGGTTGACGGTGGTCAAGCGGGACCCTGGGTTTAGAGATTCTCCACCCGATTTTCTATGTAATGGGTTATGCAGTTCATAGTTATCACGAATGTTGGCTTATCTATTGGAACATGTTATTGGTGCTTAAAGAAATATTAATAATGACATTTCGAGAGAAATCCATCATCAAAGGAATAAGCAGTGATTAATTAAACTAGAGTGATTGAAATTGGATTGATCTTGGTGAAATCGGTGTCCAAGAGCTTCCATACATTGAGTTTTCATCTATTTTTATAACCTAGTGTTTCCATTTAGGTTAATCAATATTATTCAATTCTTCATTTTATTTATTCAAATAAAATTGGAGTTAGATTAATTTCAATACTTGATAGAAACTATCTCTATGGGACGATACTCATATTGATCACTATCACATTACTTGTTAGGCAGCCTTTGCACTTGCACTTAGTTTTTCAATGTGTATGTTACTAACTTGGAAACTTCCTCAAATGAGTTAGGTCATTTTCAATTCTTTATAAAATACATATTTTATATTAAAAATACTTGTTTAGGAATTTATTCACTTCCAAATTATTTATCTTACGAGAAAGAATAAGTTAAATTTTTAAAAATAAATCTTTAAATATATTTATTTAGTTAAATTACACATTTATATTTCCAACTCCACCATACCATTCAACTTTCCATCTTTCCATCAATAAGAAGTGAACCTAAAAGAAAAAGTGATGACAAAATAAATATTGTATCTTGTTTAGTTGGACTATTATCAACCAAATCATAACAACTAAGAACACCATTAGACACAAACTTTAAATGGAAAGAAGAACATTGTAAAAACCAAATAACAGTATAGGATTAATATAGGAACAAATAAACATCATATAAATATAATAGGTTTAAATTAGAGATTACAAAAACTTGCGTTGTAGATTGTAGCTTTAGATGATGAGAAAACTCTGAGAGCATGACTTGAAGCATTAGATAACTTTAAAAGAAAAAACTTTTTCTAGGTATCAGACATGAATAACGATATATGAAACTCTTTGTGATACAACAGCAGAAATATTGTATATCTTAGAGCGATCAAATGTTTTGGACATATAGAAGTGAAAAGAAACACAAAAAACAAATGAAAAAGCAGTTTCAATATTTTGGTTTAAACATGAAAACAAAAGATAAGGTAAAGAATTCTGAATACATTCCATTTTAAAATATTTGTTTTATAAACAGAAGAACCAATGAATAGTTTGAGCTTATAAAGAATTTATCAGATTACAGTTTATATCTAGTTTTGGCCTCTTCCCTCTTTATTTACTCTTTCTTTATCTTTTATTAATTATAAAGACATTCCTTTATCAACTGAATGTAGACTAAGGAACAGGAAACAAATAAGCGAAAAACTGGTAGATGGGAATCTATGGCAGATCAAGGTTCTCTATGACTACTACTAGTGAATCAATCAACATGGACACTTTTAAGGATATTAATTTTGAAGATCGAAAAAAAAAACATTGTGATAGATACATAATAAGCATTATTAGGTAATTAGATACAATAATATTTATAAAAACATTCATTATGAAAGGTCAAAATTTCCAAGTAAACTAGAAATTTAAAATATACTTAAAGAATTAGCACAAATGCTTTAAATGTTATAAGAAAAATAATTTCTCAAAAAATACTAATATTTTAAGTCCTAATAATTTTATAATGAAAATGAATGGAAATTTTCAAAATAAAAATTAGAAGAAAAACATAAAAAATAAAATAAACAAATTCAATTAAAGTTTATGAACTCTTAATAACTCTACTGCATTTCAAAGGAATAAAAAAAACCAATAATGCTAATTGGTTTAGAGTTTTATTTTCAATAATAAGTAGAAGTGGATCTCTGAGGAATTTAGTCATTTAGTTTTGGATCATCTATATGTTGCAACATAAATTTGTGAAAAACTAATCATAAGTGGTAGTTTATAGTAATGAATATTTCTTAAAAGATTTTAGCTTTAACTAGAGTTTTGGTTTTTTAGACCACCCCATCCACTAAATCTCTCCTTTGGAAATTGTGATTTCTTTAGTTCTTCTTTTCTTCATCCTAGTTAGAAAGAAGGGATGATAGTTTTAATTTTCCTTAACTGAAATCACCCCTCCAATTGTTTCGTTTTCTCGGATCGGTTCTCCTAATAAAGTGGTTTCTTTTGATCCCCGAGTTTTCATTTGATTTCCTTTGTTTTCTTATGCTTTGTCTTGACTTGTTGTGGTGTGTTGTTATTCGTTGATTTTGTATGAGCAATTCGGATAAGCAAAGGAATGCTTTGATGAGACAAAAAAGTCACATCAAATCATTGTTGAATCAGTATGCTTCATGAATCTTGGAATGTTCTAAGCATATTAAGATTATATCTTGTATAGGCTTAGAGCCATTTCTTAGTATTCAAAATTTATTAACTTGGATGCTATGTTATCCACTAATGTTTTTAGCAGTTTGATTTATGTGTTTGAATGTAAACGTATTAGAATCAATGAAATTTCAGTTTTCATTGTAAAAAAAAAAAAGAAACTAGAGTTTTTTTTTTTTTCTCTTTAAAATGTATGTTTTTTTATAATTCAAAGGGGAAGGGTAATGGCTTACCCCACCGCTTCCGACAGGCGTGCAAGCCACTCCTGAGAAATCCCAGTTGGTACCTCTCTAACGACTAGAAACTCATGAAACTGGCCGTATTGCTTACTAAAACCTCCTATAAAATTTTTTCTTTTATTTATCTAGCAGGATTTGGTAAAATCTTAGCGTGGAAAAACTTGGCGACATGGCGTTTGCACATAGTCTAATTCCAAATCTGTATACATCAATTTACTCTAAATCCATATATCCGAAGCATAGCCTTGGCATCTGACACATTCGACAATACTACTCTATGTACATACATATGTTCCATTATACATATTCAAAGTCTTTTCTTACATAATATTCATAATTTACGACACTTGTACAATGGCCGGGACAACTCCACATTGTGCTCCGGCGTCTTGCGATACCCGATTACTGGAAAATAATTTTTCAAAATGAAACTAATGAGGCTAAACGAGCTTTCGGTGAGTATCTTTATAAAAGGTTTTCTTCAGAGCTTATCTCAAAAATGCCAAACTCTCTTTTTAAATATTTTCGAAGCTTTTCTTTGCTTTGCTGCCTTCCCAAAGTTTTCAAAACTTTTCTTTGCTTGCTTGCTTTGTACTTGCTTGTTTTGTTTTGCTTTTCTTTAAAAGCTTGTAAAACCCTTATTGCTTGCTTGCTTAGAAGTTTATAAAACTTCTCATAATTTTTCTTACTTGCTTTCTTTATCTTGCTTGAAAAGTTTCTTAAAACCTTTCACAATCCTTTGCTTTAAAAGTTTCTCAAAACTTTTTCATAAAAACGGGAGCCTTGGCTCAACCACATGCTTTGAAAATAAAACCCACGGGAGCTTGGCTCAGCAGGTCGTTTGAAATCTAAAATCTAAGCGGGAGCCTGAGCTCAACCGTTTGCTTTAAAACTCTCCGGAAGCACAGGCGGCCAGGGAACGATAGTTGATTTTCAAATCTATGTCATGTTTATGAAACATCTGACCAATGGAGGCCTATTTTTTTACTTACTTTACCACTAGTAGACACGGGGGCACATTGCTCAAGCGATGTAGGTGGAAGGACCTTTGTCCATCACCTTTTTCGGTGAATATGGTGGAATTGACCTCATTATCGCCATCACCATACTTAGTTGAGCTCATAACCTTATATACTCACATCGTGCCACGGTCTCAACTAATCTGCAAATCCTTATCTCCCTCAGTTTGCAGCCAAATAGCTACGATCGTGTATGAAATCTTGCTTGCCCCACACCGTTACACATCCCCGAATACCTCTATTGGTTCCTTGCTTGAACTAAAGGCCTTGGCCTATAAAACATGTATGTATCTTTGTAAGTCAGTTTGCTGCAGTGTTGCCGCTTGCCGCGAAAATGATTGTTATTCATTATTATATCTTAACAACCTTGTTGATCGTTGATATTGAATATTAACCGCCATATACCGGATAATTGTTAATTAAACCATTATACCATGCCCTTGAAAAAATCGTTGATGTTAATATTTATATGTATGCCAAATGGTTGATAATTCTGAACCGTTGCCGCGCCTTGAAAATGGTTTAACTCAAAAACCAGTTTGCGCCTTATCTCATTTCTGACGTGTGAAAATGGTTTGTTCATTCACGTGCAGTCGCGATTGTAATAACAATAATAATACTAATATTTGAAAATGATTAAACATTAAATAACCAACGCGAAGCGACAGGTTCCACGTACCACGCCTTGCTTTTTAATACAATCGACGATCGCGGGCGCGTGTGTTAATGCGCGGCAAAACGACCTGGACGTGCGCTCTTCACTCTTTAAATCGGATTCAGGTTCTATTAGCTGAATCACCCCAGGTCAGAAACACCGAAACTCCACAAGATTCGTGGAAATAGGATATCATATTAAACTAAATCGTACTTTCATAGTATTTATTTGGTGGATTTTGACCATTTGGGATAATTGGCGATACATGCCATTTTACGATTATCTTAAAGTCTATTTTCGTAACCGCCGATCATCAATGGATAAAAATAGGAAATTCTTATTTAATCAGCGATTAAATGGGAAAACATAATAGATGTACATTACCATAAATCTTGAGTACTTAATATGATCAGATATTTTGATTTTTATTTAATTAATATAGTTTTCATTGCAAATAGTTTATTTTTGGTTCACCCCGAACCTTGATTCATAACTACAGCTATAAATTATGAATATCGTGGGCGGAGATAATACAAAGCAACTCGACGTTGGATTGGTTTGGACATCGAACCTCAATTCTTGGTGAGATTCAAAACTATTGATTTTCAGTTCTTTTAAACCACATAGTTTGAGATTTTCATGTTCCTTCCATCAATTATTGGGGTTTAATCTCATAACCCAACAATTAAAAATTGTAACGACTTTGACGAAGAACGCTGATTAAGGGCATCCGAAACTCCATGTTGCAAAAGTGCTGGGATCCGATACAGTGATTCTCAGACAAACAACATCACCTGATTTTGACTTCCGCCTCATCATTCTTCATTTCACCTCTTCATTTCTTCATCTTTGGCTCTCTCCATCTCTCTAAGTTTTCATTTCCAAACTTTAGATCAATCAGTGTTTTGCAGCTTTATTTTCTATTAACCATATTTATGTTCTTTGTTATGATAGCCTCCATGCTTCATTTTGCAATTCTTAATAATTATGATTATATTGTGTTATCTGCCTTCGTTGAGTTTTTCATATTCTTTATGTGACCATTCTTGCCATGGTTTATTACCACCAGTTCAGGTTTCATGGTTGTCATTCTGCTTTGATGAATATATAATCTGATGTGTTTCTTCCACCTCAGGTGGTCTGTACTCAGGGGTGAGGTGTTTACAAATCTCAGCTTCTAATTTTAGAGACGTTTATTCATGCCAGTATTCAACTCCGAACTTAAGGAAAGGTATATTATCAAAATAATTAAGTCTTGAGTGACATATCAGACCTCAATCCAAATTGTTTTATCCTCTCATGATTCTGGACTTTATTAATAAGGATCTTTATAACACCTGTTCTTGATCCACTATACTTGTGAGGTGTCATATATAGTCAGTTATCTTTAAATATTGGTTTAATATATAAATGTATTGAAGGATCAGGGATGTTTATCATTATTTATGGAAGTAATATTGATCATATTATTCTTGGGATGACTTCAAACTATAATATCTGAAATAACATCAGGATATATTGGATCCAGTAATACCTTGGGTTCAAACATATCATTCAGTCTGTTCCTTTAAGTTTGAAGTCTTTAAGACATTCTTTCTATCTGGGTTGTAATTCAGATGATTATCTTTTCTTTTATGTCATCTATCATGTCTTTTAAGTTATCATGAACAACTCTTTTACCAGAAGTGATGTTTGTAGTTGATTTCACTGTTCTTTGCTTTTTCACCGGCACCATTCCCATTATGACTGGAATTCTGCATTTCATATAGTTGTAGCTAGATAGGCTTATATCCATACTGGCTAATAGCTCTATTGTTAGCTGTAAACTCAGTGTTCTAGTACCAGTGGTATCTCAACTTTATGAACCATCATTGATAGGCATATCTCTTGAATGACATTCTCTCATTAATGTGGATGAATATGTTAAATATTAATGTGTGAAGAAAGAGTTGTTATCTCATTGGGTGACATTTTTTGAAGTGAATTCAGTCATTGATATTCAATTTAAGAGTTAAAGTTGATGTTTATCATTGTAATTCTATCTATTAGATTGTCTTTTTAATTATTATTATCAGATTAAAATTAACTCTTATGGATGCTGGGGTTATATTTTATTTATGGTAACTACATTGGATTGATTCAGATCATGTTTAGTTTAGTGTGAAAAGTGATAATTACAATCCATAGGTCGATCTTTATCTTACAATACCATAAACCCACACATTACTTACCTGTGATTATAAAATATTTTATAAAAAAATCACCATATCTTATTTAAAAAATCATTATCAAGGTATGTGTTGATATTATGATCACGACTGTTGGAAATTAAATCTCTATATCTCTTGAAAGTTCATTTCGTAAGAAGTGAGCAATTCTAAACATGAAGGTTTCTTTGACTCCTCCGTATCATTGATAGAATAGCGAAGTAATGGTCGCGTTCATAATAATAGTTGTGTCATATGAAATCATACATTATCATCATGAGGATGGGACTCTCATTATCTTTATGTGACCCCAGATCCCATTGGCTCCACTCAAATCTCATTAGTGTGAATAGTTAGTGTTCTGCTTCAACATTAACTATTGGATGATATCAGATGATTAATGGTTTGCATCAGTCCCATGTGTTATGAAAATCCTTTGGGATCCATATTACGAGTATTACAACTATTTTAAGACTCAACTGGTTTATCATATCTTGTATATAGATTTGTATCTTCCACACAGGTGGGGGAAGATCCCTCATCTTTCATCAACCTTATGATTATAACATTATATTTATCTGCATTTGATCTCAATTTTAGATGATTAATTTGTTTCTACATCTAAAATGGTGAATATGTTCTTACATAAATAATGATGTGTTTATATAAATACAATGTGTTTCTTTATATATCTATATATTTATGATTGGGATGATTACTATTTTCTGTACAATTTCCATTTATCCTATTCTATCTTAATCCATTCTATCCACAATTTCATGTTAATACATCCATAAGCACATATTAACATGATTTTTAAGCTATGACATATTGTTTATTTCCAACAATACACACCAAAATAGCGAAATATCGGACCCGTATAAAGCAGAGGCACCTCTTGGTCCTTCACGACCGTGAACCGTTTTTGGCTCCATTCGTTACCTAATTATTATGATACCAAAACACACAACTAAACTCGAAGATATCAATCCCGGGATAAAAAAAAAAACCTCCTTACGAGTCAGGAGCTGCTCGGAACCGATCCAAAAAATTTTCAATATTAGTCCCACAAATCACAAGGACTAAATCACCCACTGGCCTATCACGACCCGAAGACAACCTATGCCATTACATGGCTTTTAAGCTAAAAATATTCCAAGTAGGAAAATTCCCTACCTCATGGTGTAAGACCCGAAATTCAATTTACGGAATAAGGAGCAAATCGTAATTTTGATTACAAAATAATATTCAGATTAAAATCGAATTAATTCTCTAGATCTCGGATGATAGAAGCAGGATTGTAGTTGGATCGTCTCGCGAAATCTAGTTAGCACGTAAAATTTCGTAATTTTCCGAGACAGTTGGAGTCGGCACGTTTTTCGAGGCATGTTTAGGGTCTTGAGTAAAAGCGATTTCGATGTAGGCGAAGTGCATATAACACGTACTCATGTGCCATAAGTGGTATGAGTAGAAATGATGAAAATGGATGGCGAGATAGTACGAATATCAAATACGGTAAAAAAGAGGGACATAGAGGTGTTTAGAAGTTGTTTAAGTCACTAGATGACGAAAATTGCTACAGTGTCATCTCTCCCATTAAAGGCAAAATGATGCAGTGGCTGGAGAAGGGAAAAACGTGGGGAGATGCAGAAACGAAATTTTGGGAGATTTTTAGAGAGAGAGAGCACTTCTCTCTAGATTGTTAGGCGACTCAGGCCCAGTCGCGAGCCGGGACAAGAAGGAGCGTTCTACAGCGGACGAGGCTGTACGTGGACTCCGGGATCGGAGTTTCTTTAAACTCCTTGATGTAGGATTTTCTCCTACTTGAGTTTGCTCTCTCATTTAAAGTATTTTTCGATGTTTTGGTTGGTTTGGCGTGAGCCGTTTGATCAATCCCCGAAAACATGGGACGGGTGTGGAAATTTTTGGGATTTCTTTGTTGTTAGTGGCTGCCCGGAAATTTAGGGGCTGTTTGGGTGTTTTAATTCCAAAATGTTGCTTTAAATCATGGATTGATTTGGATTGGGCGGGAATGGCCATGGATTACGGGTTCTGAGGTGAGCAGATTGTTTGTGATTTTTCGGGAATAATGTAGGGGTTTATTTATTCTGAGAATAGTATTCTAAAATATAATTTTCGTGAAATTATATGTTTAGTTAAAGTAATTCAAATCAATTGCTTGTGTGATTGAACATTAGCTTAGTGAGCTAAATTTTGATGTTTGAAATGATAATTCACATGCATGTTTGTATGATTTGAATTTTTATGCGGTATATTCATGTTATATATTTGCACGTGATTAGGCACATGTGGAATTGGCATACATGCATTCCATATTGCCTTTGGAACATCCTAGGAATATAGGAGTTAGCATGAGATGAATCTAGAAAATGGTTCGGAGGATAGTCTAAAATGTGTGATCGGAGGAGTGAGTCAAACTAAATAATATATCCAACCGTCGGAGCGCGGTTGATATACATTCATGAGGTAGTCACAAACAGAATTAATATATATCAATCGTGGACGGCCCAGATGATATATATTCCTTGGAGGAATTGCCAGCTAATAAAATAATAATTCTCCTACGGGGCTTAGGCGAGTGTGGGAGAGAAATCAGTGAGGACTCGGGATCTGAGTTGGTCATGTAGACATTCAAGTAGGATCATGCATTTGCTTGAATGTGTGTTTACTTTGGAACATTGCACTGCACTTAGGTGGTGAGTAGCCCACTTAGGGCGATTCTCCTACTGAGCTTTAGCTCACCCCGTCGTGGGATCCCCCTTTTTACAGGTACAGGGAGCGTGCGAGGAGACGGCTCGTCTTAGAGGATGAGAGCTAGAAGAAAGCCGGAATGTGGCTTTGTTGATATTTACATGTATTAGAACTGCTTAAGTTTAATATATGTATTGTATAAGAGTAGTTTATTAACTCTTGAAATTATTGGATATAGTTTGGATATGCATAGTAGTCTTTGTTATGAGCCAGTGGCCATATTGGACATATATTGCATATATTGGACTATTTGGAGACGGAGTTTATGCGAGGTGATGTATTTGGGTGGGAAGCTCCCGTACAAAGGGACTACGGGTTTTTACAGTGGCGTCGAGTAACCACGACCTCCACTTGTGATACTGTAGTTGTGGGTAGTCAAACGGACCCCGGGAAATGGGGGGCGTCACGAGGCGGTATCAGGCTTAGGTATCACGAATACCTAGGGAATGCTCGGGTTTAGAGTATCCACATCCACCACTAGGTGGTTTGATGTAGAATATAATTATATAGAGCCTATAGATAGAAAATTTGTACTTAGGCCATGGTTGAGGAATAGCATCACCACTAGGTGTGGTTCGATGTTAAGGAGTTTAGGTATGGGTTACTAGGAAAATCACGGGACAAAACTAGGACACTCGTGCACACAATGTTGATGTTTTTGTGTGATTTTTGTGAATCATTTGGTGATTGGTGTATAACATGATTTGTAATGTTATAATGTTGTGTGCTTGTGATTAGCACATAGATGAGTTAAGAAATGTTTTAGAAAAGTATTTTGAAGACTACAGTGTGTAAACTTAGACGAGGGGAAATAAACAAAGTAAATTCATAATTTATTTGGTTTAGTGGTGAAGAAATTTAAATTTTTAGGTTTTACAGTGTAAGACTGACGAAAATTAAATAAAATAAATTTTTCTTAATTTATTTGGGTTGTTGGGAAGTGAGAAGAAATTTTAAAGACAAGAAAAAGATAAATTTTACTAAATTTATTGGATGAGGATTGAAGAAAATGGAAGAAAATAAATTTTTAGAAATTTATTTGAGTGGAGAAAATTTTACAGTGAACAAAACTGGAAGAATAACATCAAAGAAATAAATTTTTATAAATTTATTTGGTTTACTGGAAGACAAAATAAAATTTTAATAAATTTTTGTCATATGGATACGATATTCAAGTTCTTGCGGTAGGAAATGTGAGGAAAGGCTACGTAGAAATGAAAAAATAATAATAATAATAATAAATAAATTTTATAAATTTATTTGAAATTACTGAGAGATGAAGAAAATAATTTTCTCACGGTTTTTATAAGTATGGCTGAAGAAAGGTGAATAAAATAAATTTTATAAATATATTGGAAATTGTATGTATCACGGTGGGGTTGGAAGCTCTTTGCATCCAAGGAAATGTAAGGGGAAGAAAGACTCTTTGGATGATTTGAATTAAAAATGTACAAGAATGAGCTAGAATGGCTCTTGCCAGGTCCGGTGGGGTGGGCGACAAACAGGGGCGCAAGGTGCGCGCAATGAGGGCCCCGAGCAGGGGCGGGTCGCGGCACGGGTTGGGGCGTCGCGGGAGTAACGGATGAAGGCGAGAAGCGGGGACTTGATGTCGCGACAGCCCAAGATAGGATGTCGGCGACATGGGTGGCGATAGCTAGGCTAGGCTTGATCTTCGACATCGACGATGTCGCGACATGGGCAGCAGTGTGGGCAGGAGAAACGATGTCGCGACACCGATTTGATGTCGCGACATGGATGTGTCTGGGGGTTGTCGCGACACCTATTGGATGTCGCGACATGATTTTAGCTGCCTTGATGTCGCGACAGCGAAGTAGAATCGCGACACGAAACGAGTGCGGGCGATAATGCGACAAGTGCACGCCCGACATGCGCGCGACCTCATTGGCTGCCCGCGCTGACATGCGTAGCGGCGAAACTGGCGTGCGTGCGGCGGCGCCCGACAAAGAACGCTGCGGCGTGCGATGTCGCGCGCGTTTGGGTCCCAGGTGTCGCGCCTTTGTGCGCCAACCCGATTTTGTAACGGTCACCTTTGTTTAAGGTCCTTTGTTTGGACAACATTCATGGACATTCCACGAACCTTTGTTCTGAGGATTTAAAAAAAAAAAAAAAAAAAAGAGTCTGAAAAATTTTTAAAATTTTCTCGGGGGTACTTTAATATATGAGATATTCATATTGCATTTTACTATAAATGCATTGGCGTAGTCTTAATGAAATTTTTTTTTTTTTCGGTGTGTAGACTGAAGTATCTCGAAATTTGTGTTTGTGTCTCGAATGCATATTAATTTTTAAACTTGCTATTAGATAAAATTTTCGAAAAAAAAAGAAAATATTAAAAAAAAAATAATGAAAATGAAATTTTCGCAAATAAATTTTTGTTGAAAACAATATTTTAAATGCAAAAATTAATTGCCTTGCAGTACCTGAAAATGCAAGGACAATGTGTATACACTGATTTATGTGTATGAATAGTGTCTCGGGGCTGTGCTTATGCCTTAGAGATCTGTGTTGGTTAACTTCATTTAAGAAATCATGAATGTGTGGTAGTTCGCGTAGAATTATATACATGGTGTAATGCGTATAGGAAAGGAATTGAATGCTAAGGTTAGGAACTATGACTGCAGGGGTTGGATGCGAAATGAACAAGAGAGCCTAGGACCTTCTTGAAATAAATAAATTGAGTGGTTGGAATTTAGCTCCACTTAGGAAATGAACGGGTCAGTTCATGGTTGTTAAGTCTATTGGCATGTGCATTGCTAGTTAGACTGAAATGAAAAAAAAAAATTTTACATGAATCTTGTTGCCATTTAGCATGTGTAAGATGCATTTGGTAGAGGCGACTGACGTAGAGGGCATCCACGGGGGTGCGAGTCGGAGCTTTACCGGTGTTTGATCGGCGGACTTTTTGCGAGAAATTTGTAGGTGTGGCGAATCTTATGCCTGGCTGGTATAGCGGTGAAGCGGGAAGATCCTAGTAACCTCGGAGGTTTAGGATGCATCATCCTGCGACCTTCCCACGGGGGAGAGGAATCCAGATGGTGGCGAGCCATTGGTTCATCTCTTGGTCGAGAAAGTGTTAGGCTATGGAGATTATAAACTGACCCAGGTTAGACTAGGCTGCGTTCTAGCTAGAGAGATGAACTGTGGAATATGGTGGAAATGGTCGAGGGACCTCTAGGACCTTAGAGGAGCGGGTTATGCGTGAGTTTCCTAGGGATTAGAGCGAGAATAGAGATGATAGGTCGAGGTTGCGAGTTAGAGATCTCGGGGACTCTACTCTGATGGACTGAGGATTTTAGGGCGTATGGGAGTTCGATGTCATCCCTAAGGATGGTGGTGATAGCTTACGAGGATCGTTATCGATTGTGAGGCGTGGAGGTTCTGCCTACCGCAGGGACGGTACTCGTGTGGTATTTCAAGGGGACAAACATGATATTTTGCCCCAGATAGTATACGAGTCCAAGTGTCAGGGACAGTTAGCGGGTTGGCTCACGAGCCTTACCCTAGAAAACGAGGTGAGACCAGACTTGGATCTACCTCGAGTAGTTTGCGAATATGTGGATGTTTTTCCAGATGAGCTTCCTGGACTACCTCTACATAGGGATGTAGACTTCGGTATTGAGTTACACCCTGGTATTTTACCCATCTCTATGACTCCGCATAGGATGACACCGGTTGAGTTGCAGGAACTCAGAGTCCAATTACAGGAGCTATTGAACAAAGTTACGATCAAGAATCGGTACCCATTTCCGAGGATTGATAATTTATTTGACCAGTTGAGAGGAGCGCGAGTCTACTCCATGATAGACCGCTGCTTCGGTTATCATCATTTGTGAGTTGGAGACGGATATCCTAAGACGGCGTTTAGGACGCGTTATGGGCACTTTGAGTTTGTTGATGCCCGTTGGATTGAAAACGAATGCGCTAAAAGCATTCATTCATATGGATATCATGCATAGGGTGAACGACCCTATCTAGGTCGATTTAATCGTAGTCTTCGTGGATGACATTTGATCTCCCACGTCGGAGTGGGAGCATAGTATCATGGGGATTATATTCTGATTCTTTGAGAGACCATCGGTGTACCTTTAAGTTCGGTAAGTCACGAGTTTAGCTTCTTAGAGGGAGATTTTGGGACACGTGGTGTCAGCATCAGGTGTGTCAGTCGACCTAGAGAAGGTTGAGGCAGTGATGAGTTGGGAGAGACCGAACGTCGATCTTCGAGATACGTAGTTCTTGGGACTGGCTGGGTATTACGAGAGACACAAGAATGGGCGGAAGTTGTCCATTCGAGACAGGATTGTAGGATTTCGCCTACGGGATATGGACTCCATGATTGGGACGACCCTGACCATAGAGAGAGAAATCGAGGATACTTGGAACACTCGGGGTACGGGTGTTGGTAGCGAAGGAGGATCGGCTCTTGAGTTCGGAAGAGCGAAGGCTTCTGCTTCACACTAGTTTCAGGACTAGGGCCAGGGTTGAGCATGGTGAGCGGAGTTCCCACGAGCGAGATCCAGACTTTGGGACAATCCAGTCCCAGTTAGCCGTAGAACATGAGAGTATGCAGTTCATTCCTCCACACCCTAGTACGGGTCAGAGGAACTAGTTTCAGTTTCGGGGGCTATACAAGCACTTCCGGCGCTCTGAGATAGACGGAAGGGCCGGAGTGTGGTCAGTCGGGGACAGATCGGAGTTACGCGTGAAGGCGTGAGAGTGGACCTTAGGGTGGTAGACCTATAGGTTGTTGATGTCAAGTTGACATGGATGAGTTGACAACCATCGGGTTGTCAGTAATTGAGACCTTAGCCGGATTGTCATACTCGACACGGCATTGGATTTAGGCTTAGAGGTTAAGACCTTTGGAGAAGCCAGGAATAGATGTTCTTCCCTAGGATGTAGGGTGAGAGTTGACCTGATAGGTCAAGATTAAGAGTGAGATCTGAGATTACGCTCATGAAATTGGACGGGGAGTGGGTGTGCGGTCATGGCATTATTGTTCGGTGTGCGGTAGCATGGCATCGGTCGGGTGTGGGTGCGGTATGGTCATTCCGCCTTGGTGAGTGTGGGGTGAGTTGTCTTTAGGATAAGTCGATAGAGACTCATAGTTGAATCGGGGGAAATGTAAGAGGCTCGAGAGTGTAAGTCGAGGAGTTATGTGCGAGATGAAACACGGGGACGCTGTGGTTTCTCGCAGGACTTAGAGTTGAGTGATAGGAGTCGGGGGTGACTCGAGGGTTGGATACCCTTTTGGAAATTGCATTGGATGTTGTTGAGTTGGCAAGGGCTCGGTAAATGGATGTCATGCATGGCATGGATTGAGTTGATAGTCCATCGGATTGTCAGTGATTGTGACCTTGGAGAGGTTAGCGTTTACACACCAAGCAAGGGTTGTGTAGGGTTACGTGTGTATGGATTACATACGGGTGTTAAGGCATGTTACGAACATGTGTCTTTGGATCATAAGGGTAGAAGATTAGTTGCCCATGGTGGAATTCGCCTGCAACAACGAGTTATCGGAGGCGGGTGTCGGAATGGCACCATATGGTCATGGTATAGGAGGCTATGAATTCATAGTTATGTTGGACCAAGGCGGAAAGAGTTCCATCATGAGTCTGATTTGATTAAGAGACACCTTTGAAGGTGGAGCTTGATCTGATAAGCGTCTTCTCGCGGCCCGGAAGGTTGGCGGAAGAGCTGTGGATGTCTGACGTCGGCCTAGAGTTCGGGGTTGGTGATCACGTTTTCTTGAGGTGATACTGGGAGGGTGGTCGGGTTGACGAGCATGAGAAGCTGTCGTCGAGTTTATTGGACCTTTGAGATGCTCGGGGATGAGCTGATTGCGTGCCGGTTGATGTTATCGCCCGACCTCTTCGGATGTCAAGGGAGGTGACTGCGTCTCCATGCTCCGGAAATAAACTCGAGATCCATCTCATGTGATGGATTGAGGGCTGAGTGGGTAACCTGGATGGGACCTTTGAGGAGGGCCGGTGCTCGTGTTGATAAGCCGTGATCGGGTCTTGCGGCCAGCAAAAGACCGTGAGTTAATTAGTCTTTATGGCGACAACGTGGGTGGAGAATTGATGGGAGCGCGAGGACACGATGCGGCTGCCTATCACTTCTTGTTTAAGTGAAGGTACGTGGTTTAGTCGTTTAGATCTAGTGTTTAATTTATGTGTATAGTAGAGTGCATGTTGCATATCATGTGTTTGATAAAGATCGTTCAAATTTCGGGACGAAATTCCTTTTAAGGAGGGGAGAATGTAAGACCCGAGAAATTCCAATTTCTGGAATAAGGGCAAAATCGTAATTTTGATTACAAAATAGTAATTTCGGTTAAAAATCCAGAATTAATTCTCTAGATCTCAGATGTTGAAAGCGGATTGCAAAGTTGGAGTCGTCTCGTAATCTAGTTAGCACGTAAAATTTATTAATTTTCGAGAGGTTGATTCGTCGACACACGTTTTTCGAGGCATCGCGTTTCGGGTGCTGTAAAGCGATTTCGATGTAGTGAAAGTCCACGTATGTAGCGTCACTGTATTGCCATAAAGTGGTATAGGTAGAAATGAGTGAAATGGACGGCCGAGATGATGCAGAATATCAAATGCGGTAAAGAAGTATAAAGATTTTGTTTAGAAGTTGTTTAAGTCATAGATGACGAAAATTGCTGTCATCTCTCATTAAGGCAAATGATGCGATGGTGAAGGAGCTTGTGGGGAGATGCGAGAAGCGAAGTTTTTAGGAGATTTTAGAGAGAGAGCATATCTCTAGATTATTAGGCGTCAAGTGATCGATGGGCTTCCGGGACAGAAGGAGGAGAAAGCGTTCTCACAGCGGACGAGGCTATCGTGGACTCAGGATGGAGGTTCTTAAACTCCTTGATGTAAGTTTCTCCTACGCAAGGTTTTACTCTCATTTTAAGTGTTTTCGATGTTTTGGTTGGTTTAGTAGTGAGGCGGTTTGATGATCCCAAAACATGGGGTAGGTGTTAAGGAAATTTTTGGGATTTCTTTGTTGGCCGTGGCTGCCCAGAAATTGGGAGACATTTGGTTTTTGAGTTCAGTCTTTGCTTTAAAATCATGGATTGATTTGGATTGGGCGAGAATGGCCATGGATTGCGAGTTCACAAGGTGACAGTTCATAGATTTTGGGAATAGTAATGGGGGTTTCACTATTCTGAATAATGTTCTAAAATATAATTTTCATTGAGTATATGTTTAGTTAAGTAATTCAAATCGAATTGCTTGTGATTGAACATTAAATGATGAGCTAATTTTGATGTTTAGAGTGATAATTACATAGCATTGTTTGTGTGGTTTAATTTTTATGCGAGTATATTCATGTTATATATTTACGCGTGATTATTTGTATTGGAGTTAGCATACATGCATTCCATATTACCTTTGGAACATCCTAGGAATATAGGAGTTAGTGCATGAGATAGATCTAGAAAATGGTTCGGAGGATGATCCTAAAATGTCAATGATGGGAGGGTAGTCAAAGTAAATAATATCAGCATCGGACGACCGGTTGATATACACATTCCTTCGGAGGGTAGTCCACAAACGATTAATATATATCAATGTCGGGCGGCCCAATTGATATATATTCATCGGAGGGTTGCCCACTAATAAAATAATAAATTCCTCACACACGGGGCTTAGGCGAGTGTGAGAGAGGGAAATCGTGAGGACTACCGGGATGGAGTTAGTCATGTAGACATTCAAGTAGGATCAGCCATTTGTAGTGTGTGTTTACTTGAAACATTGCACTTGAGTGGTGAGTAGCCGCAGGGCGATTCTCCTCTTGAGCTTTGGCTCTTGAGTCGTGGGATCCCCTTTTCTGGTGCGGGAGCGTGCGGGGGACGGCTCGTCTTAGAGGATGGGAGGCTAGAAGAAGCGAGGGTAACTGTTGATATTTTACATGTATTAAACGCAAGTTTAATATATGTATTGTATAAAGTAGTTTATTAAATTTCTTGAATTATTGGATATAGTTTGGATATGCATGGCCAGATGCTGTTATGAGCCCAGTGGCCATGTTGGACATATATTGCATATATTGGACTGTGGGACCAGGTTTATGCGGGTGATGTTGGGTAGAGGCTCCACGTACCGAAGGGACTGCGCCGATTTTCTGAAGTGGTATTCGGGTAACCCGGCCTCCACTTGTATTCAGCGAGTTGTGGGTAGTGACGGACCCAAAGGAAATGGGGGCGTCACATGTGGTTTGTGAAGCTTGAGATTTTGAATGCGTGCATGGCTGCGTCGTGGATCGAAACACTTCTTTTGTTGCGACGAAAACCTATGGTCCATTTTCCGTAAATCTTAGAGAGAAGCTAGAGTTTCTCACTTTACTTTCTCTCTCTTTCTCATGTTTTCTCTCTTCCCTCACGCTCACTGTCCCTTTTTTTTTACCAAATGGCCTTTTCCCTTTTGACTTTTCTTCCTGCCTTTTCTTTTCTTTTTTTTTCTTTCTTTTGATTTTCCCACTTTTTCTTTTTCTTTTTTTCTCATTTGGTTCTTATCAACCAAACTCCCCTATTGCTCCTCACCATTCCTTTTAAATTTTAATTTTTTTCTTTATTCAGGTTGACTTTCTTTCCTTTGTTCTCCATTTGACACATGTGAAAACCGATATAAGCCCTTATCCAGTACCATGTATTCACTTGCTATACCACATGGCCATCATGCCCATGTGTCCATCTCAAGGTGCGATGGCATCCACGTAGTCATCGCCACATGTCACGACACACGGTGTCGCGAAAAGCGTGAAATTCTTATTGTATTGGAATCACGTGAGGTCGGCAGGAGTAAGCCCCAGATTTCGCGAGGCAGATTCAATGATGAAGTTCGTTTAAAGTAAGTAAAGATTTAGAAAATTTTGGTTTTCAACCAACATTACCGTTTATCCTTTTTCAAAAAATTGAATTTTTTTGGGTTTACATTCTTCCCCATATGAATTTCGTCCCGAAATTCACACATACTAGCACATAACACATGCATATACGGTAATATTCTAGTACAAATATTAGACCACGCACATTCATCCTCAAATAGGAAATGATAGGTGGACCACATTGTGTCATCACGTTCCCAAGTTGCCTCCTCCACTCCTTGGTGTTGCCACAACATTTTCACTAACTGCACGATCTTGCATCGCAATACTTGATCCCGGCTATCCAAGAGACGCATTTCTCCCTCCTTGAAGGTCCCATAAGTATCAACAATAATCTCTCCCCAATCCACTACATGAGTTGGATCCGAGTATACCCGGTTACGGGAGACATGGAACACCTCATTTAACACCTAATAAATCTCCTGGTAGCGCCAACCGATATGCACCGGTGCTCACCCTCTCGAAAGTACCTCAAGAGATTAATATTTCTATACAACTTCCTCGCTGTCGATTCGACCACCTCTCCTTAGCATCACCTTCAAGAAAACGTGATCACCCACCTCAAACTCTAAAGGTCAACGCCGTCTGTCGGCGTAGCTCTTCTATCTACTCTGAGCCGTAAGGAGGCACTTCCAAATCAAACTCACCTTCTCAAAGGTGTCTCTAATCAGATCCGGATCAGTGATGGAACTCTCTCCCACCTTTGTCCAACAAATCGGGGATCGGCATGGCCTCCTATATAAAGCCTCATAGGGTGCTATCTCAGATATTTCGTTGATAACCGTTGTTATAGGCAAATTCCACTCAGGGTAAGTGCTCCTCCGCCTACTCCTTAAGATCCAGACATGTCAGATTACGCCCTCTAAAACTTGTATGGTCCTCTCCAACTGACCATTTGTCTACGGATAAAACGTCGTGCTCATCGTCAACTGTGTTTCCATGGCCTTTTGGAAACTTTTCCAAAAGTGTGCCATAAACCTGGGATCCCTGTCTAATACTATGGACATTGGTACGCCATGTAGCTTGACAATCTCTCGAATATACAACTAGCATAATTCCTCCAGTGTGAAGGTCATCTGCACTGCCATAAAATGTGCCGACTTAGTGAGTCAGTCCACTATCACCCATACCGCATCATGTCTTCACAGTATCCATGGCAAGTGGGTCACAAAGTTTATCATGACATGCTCCTAGTTCCACTCCGCTACCTCATCGGGTCGGCAGCCATAGCTATTTCCATGACACGCTGGTCATAAAGAATCACATTGCAAAAAGTTTGGGAGATACAACATGCAATAATTGTGGTATTGGGATGTTGGTGTCTTTGATTATGAACGGGTATGTTATATTATTCGAGAATATATCGATAACTTTTGCTCAATAGAGAAGATTACTTCTAGTTGTATTGTGCTATATATGAGGTAATAAGATATTTTTATATTTTTTGCATTTCATATGCAATTACTATATGTTACAAGTTTCTAATAAAAACTGTGGAATTGAATAATTTGATTTGTGTAGCTATTTGTACAACCAACTCAAGAAATCAAAATCGCTTCGTACATGGTGGCTTCAGACCCCGATGATCTTTATACACTGCAGACGCCGGGAGCACGATCGCATTTGATCGCTAAAGATTAGTGCGTTGTTATGTGATCACTATTTCTAGCCCATATAACTCGGCAAGTAGTTTTATAATGAAAATTCGATATTTTGATGGCTAAGTTGTTGATTATTGTTATTATGTTTTATGAAGGGATCACTAGTCCTTGGTGGTTAATAATTCAATAGGGACAAAGTATATTTTTTGATTCTACTGAAGTTCAATGTGAAAGGAATTGAAGGTGTTATTAATACGTAATTATATTTATTTCTTTGTTTTTGTATTCTTTCCTGAATTAGTCATTCACACTACATATATTTCTGCAATTATGCACTGTACCATACAATGTTGAAGCTGACGAGTTGTAAGAAAAATCTTATTTTGAAAGCCTACAGGCATATTACATTTCTTTTTTAATAATTATAAATTAGATCTTGTTTAAATCTTAAAGTTTTAAATTAATTTGCAACCATAATCATCAAAAAGCTGAATGTGAAAGTTATTGTGTCATCATGTATGAAGGAGATCATTGAATCATATCATTAAACGTATTTAGTGCTGCAGGTTATTATTATGCATGAGCCATATGTTAGTGGCTTTTTGCGTATTTTGCATTTTTATGTTGTGTTATTTAGTGCTCTTTTCTAAGCAATTTATATATGTGAATATGAGAAGAAAATCTTATAAATTAAAGAAGAGACTCCACATTATGGGCTTTGTATCGTGTCGAAAATTGCATGTTTTTCGCCAAGAAATGTTATGGGATGCTTGTTTGAAATAAGATCAGATACTTGTATGACAAAGTAGCTAGATATTTTAAATCAATATTTTTGGTATTTTGAATTGAAGTAGCAGTGTTTGTATGACAAGATTGACATTATACTACGCTTGAAAATGTAGTTCAAATGTTCATAATAGACTACGTTAATGAAAAGTAATATTTGCTCAGCTTGTGCATGCGTTAAAGAACGAGCAGTAGTTTAATTCATCGTAAGTCTTTGCAATACACAGACGAAGGTATGGTTGACTTAGCTTAGGGAACGTAGTCTTTGTTCATAATAGACGAGTTAAAAGCCTAAATAACGTAGAAGTGTTTTTTACAATTATAGACTACATTTTCTCATAAAAACATACAGTCTAAATATATTTAAAGACTACATTTTTTTACTTTTTAACTACGTATAAAATTCCAGTCTAAACATGAGACTTTTAATACATCACACTTTAACCACACTAAACTAGACTACTGCTATAGAAAACGAGAGTCTATATATAAAAGACTACGTTTAAGATCAGTCCAATTCAAAAATTGTTGTAGTGGCGATATTGGTGGTTTTTCAATAATGTCATTATTCTCGCTTAAACTATAAGGAGACATGCAATTAACTCGTATTTGTAAACGACACTCTATATTGTCAGTCAGTAGAGCATATTAGAGGCATGAAAAGTGGTGTATGTTTTCTCAAGCATGTCCTCATCTGTAATCTTTTCTCCACATATTTCAACTGAGAACTAATTTTGAACAAGGTTGAGTTGTAGTCACATACTACTTTAAATCTTGTAGTCAGAATGAAGTTTGATAACTGACCTCTCGAAAAGAATTACTAGCCTGATGATCATATCGTTCTTTCAAACTCATCCGGAGGATCATGGATCCTTGACCGTTAGATATTCACTTTTCAGGCCTTCATCAATATGATGGCGAAGGAATATTAAGGCCTTAGCGCGATCCTACAAGGATGTGGTCTTTTTTCAAAATCAAAATTACAAAAACAATTTTTTTGTTGTTTTTTCTTTCTTCAAGCTTCGGGGCCTTGAACATTCCGCACGCAGCTTCGCCCGATTTAAGAAAAGAAAATAATTCTTCTTCATCTTCAAGCTTGAATATTTCAAACGTAGGCCGGCTGGTTTTACAAATGTAGTTCAAGCTTTCCCGTGCTTTAAACACTAAAATTGGAAGTCTAAAACAATTAAAAAAAATTCGTACTATGAAATTGAAATGTACCTTCTTTTTATGATTTTGCAATATTGTCCGAGGTCCGGAGTCTTCGATTTGAGCTTTCTGACTTTGTAGATTGTTCGAGCTCTCGTGTTGATAACGTGTTGAAAGATAAAGAAGATGTTGAAAGATAAAAAAGAGATAATAGAGATAATTTAAGAAGAAAACTGTATTTCCATTATTCCAAACCCATATATATATAGTGTTACACTACTAATACCGCACACTATTCACCGATAAAATGTTAATGGTCTACGCTATCATACTACAACAATTTTTAATTAGACTACGCCTAAAAAACGTAGTCTTTATATATAGACTAATACGCTTAAACCGTATCTAGGTGAGTGTAGCGTGCGAGTGTGTTGTACCCCAATATCAGACGACGTTTAGACGAGTTGTGCAAAAACAAGTAGTTCTTTAAATATATTTAGATCATGCTTTATCCTCAAAATGTAGTCTATAACTCCGTACAAAAGACTACGCTTAATTTTTAACTACCTCTCTATTATGAACAAAATACTACGTTTTAAACGAGTTAAACCATTTTTAACTACATTTTTTTTGACTTCTTTAACCATTCAGCTTCATTATGTACAAAAGACTATTAGCTTTTGCATTTAGTTAAACTACTTTTAACTACGTTTTTTTTACTTTTAACTACATCTACAACTATACAAAAGATTACTTTTTTATTGAAAAATGTAGTCTATTATAAACATTTAGACTACATTTTTCAAAACGTAGTATAATATCCAATCCTGTCATACAAACATATACTTTCAATTCCAAAAAAATACCAAAAATATTGAATTGAAATATCCAATACTGTCATACAAATATCCAATACTATTTTATAAACAAACCTCCATAACATTTCTTCAAATGAAGCCTTGCAAGTACTTAATCTATTCTCCGCATAATGTCGATCTCTTCTGTTTATAAGTTTTCTTCTCACAAAACTCGCATATACATAAGTTACCTTAAAAGAGCACTAAATAACACAACATAAAAAAATCTAAAAACCATAAAAAGTAATTACTTATATGAATCAATGTATGCAATAATAACCTACCTTTTCATCTATTGAAATGATATGATTTTTCACGATCTCTTTATATACATGATGACATAATAGCCACATTCAACACCCGATGGTTGCCAGTGACAATTTGAAAAATGAATTTAAAAGTTTTATAAGATTTAACAAATAAGATCTAATTCTTACTTAATTATTAAAAAGAATGTGAAACCCAATATACCTTAATAGACTCCCAAATAAGTTTTTTTTTCTGGGTAACTCTAAGCCATTTTTAGCATCAGATATTTTGAGTGCACTAATTTAACAAAGTATAATAATAGTGTGAGACTCAAATGATATAATTCAGGCAAATTACTATAAAAATAAAAAGAAATAAATACTTATGTATTAATAATAGTCTGAAACATATTGAGCACTTGCAACAATTTTAGGAATTTCTCTCAACTTTGTATTTTCTTCATGAAGTTGATGTAGTTGATCAAGTAATGATTTTCTTTCCTCAAGATCTTCTTTGTCATGGGTTCAGCTTTTTTGTTCTTCTAACAATGCTGTAAGAGTTCGCTTGTTTTTGTTCTTTACGAAGATTGAAATAGGTTGCAGCGCAACTACGCCTCCAACACCCTTACTGACCACTGCGTTCGGGATTTCAATGCCATTCCTAGTATGTCTTTTGTCCCGATTCTGTATTGATTCATCTTTCACCTTCATCAGATATTCATCCGATATGTAGATAAAACGAACCATACATTAGAAGTTATAAAAGAATATAATTAGCTATTAAATTAACAATACCATTTACTTACAATTTTCTCGTATGACTTGGATGATTTGACTGCCAACTATCACTCCTTGAATAAACACTTTTCCATACAACACTGTCCAATGTTCATTGATGCCCATCACTTTTTCTATAATTATTAGACAACAAATATTTTAATAAAAAATTAGCAAATACTACTATTGATGTAGAACTAAATAGTCAACACTTACTATCTTTTCTTCCACATTAACAAATTCATGCCTAGATGAATGATGTCGATACTCATTGCTTTTTGCTCTTTCACTTCGCAACCTACTCCATTCCTAAAATTCTGGAGAACTATACCTACTGACAAAGGCATTCCAAGCATCTTTTTTTATGAATGGATAGTTCTTAGGGTGGTTGTCAACAAGGGTCACTTATCCTCCAATGGATTCAAGAATTTTGTGAACTTGAACTTAAATTGTTCTATTTTTGCAGGCAAGCAGATGACAAATATGTTTCTTCCTTCAACTGGCACATTATAAGTTTTCACAAAAACATAGAAATACATAAGAGCATACTAATGAAATCAAAATTCAATTAAAAAATTAAGAAAAACTCACCGTTGTACAAATGGAGACAATTTAAGTATGTCTTTTGATCCAGATGATCAATCCATTTCTTCGTTATCTTTATATCCGGGGTGACGTAGTTGTCAAGAACAATCACCTAAACAAAAGAAAGCAAGTCAAATATAAACCCCAAGGATACTGACCATACACGTATCGATCTCAAAAATTAGGCATACCTCATTCTTTCTCATTTTGCATCAACTGCCTACCGTGTGAGAACCAATGAACTAACTCCTCCCGTGAATCGACTTCATACGGGCCTCGACATCCAAGAAAAAAAGGCATTTCAGACTGTGAATTCTAACTATGATTATTTCAGAACAACAAAAGTTCTTTCAGCAGAAAAAAGTTCTTGATCTTCAAGGCCAAACAAATTCGTCTACCGGGGACAATGTGAAAAGAAAAATCTTCATTTACGGTAGATAAATGTTAATGACGAGTGAGCAAAAGCAAAATCTGCCCTGGAATCTTCTATTCAATTTCCCCATCTCAAAGATCTCTAAAGCTGGGAATTCAATAAGGTTATAATAGTATAACCATGTCATCCCCACTTAAAGTTTCTTACTTCCAACTTTTACTACTAATGGGGTATAAGATACTTTTGATAACAAAGGCAAACATTTTCAAAATAATAATCATTCATCCTATCCAAACCCAAAGAAAAACTGATCGTTTCTTGAGAAAAACTTCTCATAATTAACTAAGAAACTAACAACCAGCATAAAGATAGAATCTTTAACTTGACACAAGACATACGACTCACACGGAAAACTTGGAATTTCGAGAGAAATTAGACAGTGAAACTTAGAGGTGAATTATGATCCCATTTAGAGAGCTTCCTTGGCCATCGAACTCTATTTCAATCTTGTGAGAACAAATCAAAACCCTAAATTTTAATCAAACTCAAAAACCAAGCCAAATCCATCAACACCCCACCAAACTCCTAAATTTCCCCGAGCAGTAACTACAAAATCAAGCTCGAATCACCTTACACCACAAAAAAAATGATAAAAAAACAAACTCCAAACTCAATACAAAAATCTCAACTCCAAAAGTTCCATCTTTATACCCCAAAATTCCTCTACCAAACTATAGTAGGATAAAGAAAACGAAGGGAAACGATGATGGGGCTTGAGAGAAAGAAAAATTGAAAGAGACGAAGCGAGGAGGGAGAAATTGCCACCCTCCTCTGTGCTTGATTATCACGCGCAGCTTCTTGAGATCCCGAACCTTAGAAGCTGCGCTTTTTGTACTTTACCAAAATGCTTCCCACGTAACCGTGTTTGAAATTTCCTAATCCCCAGCTATCTTATCCTTCTCCCAATAAATTTAAAATTTTTATTTTATTTTAAAGTAATAAATTTAATTACGTCTTTAACAAAAAGACAATCTTTTAGTTTCTTTTTTCCTTTTATAAAAAGCAAATTCTTTGAAATAGTTTAAATTTTTAAGAAAAGGATAAATTTTTTAGGAAAAGGATAGACAACATTCTTAGCTAGGAAAAAATAAATAATTTTTTTTTCCATTCAAACGTGTCTATATAAGGTGATAGAAGAGGTTTCTTAAAAAGGGTATTTTTAAGAAAAGGATAAAAAAATTTTAGGAAAAAGGATAAAAGACTACATTCTTAATTGGGAGAGAAAAAATAAATCAATTTTTAGTTTTATATTAGACTACGTCTTAAGTAAGGCGTAGTGCTTTATATTATCTAGATAATAAAGACTACGACCATTAAAACGTAGTCTTCTTATATTATAATATAATATAAAACTACGGCAATTAACAACGTAGTATTTTTATATTGTAAAGATAATATAAGACTACGAGTTTAACTAAAAATGTAGTCTTTTCAGAATAAAAGATAATATAAAAGACAACATTTTTAATTATATAGATGTAATTAAAAGTTTAATTTTATAAAATTTGTGTAGCGTAGTCTAAAATGTTAGACTACATTTATTACTAAAAAACACGTCAGTCTTTCACAAATCCATGTAGTCTATTTAACTTTTTATGACAGGTAAATGGTGAATCATTTATAGTAATTCTAAATTTTCATAAAGATTTTTTAAATATTAAATTATCATATAAATTATATAGAAAAATGCATTAGAAATTGAAAATAAAATAGTTAAAACAACAAATTAGGGTTTGCTATATTAATCATATATTATAATTATTATTATTTTTAAAACCCTATGCTACAAAAGAATGCCTTAAAAAATATCAAATTTTATAGATGAATCTTTAGAAAATCACCAATTACTTAGCTAGTTTACTTAAAAAAATTAAATAAAAAAATTCGGTCAATCGGAAGCCCGAAACTACACATGGCTACGGGCTAAAACGGGTTGGGCCAAACTGGTCTGATTTTATTCGGGCCTTAAATTTTAAGGTCCAACCCTCTAAAAGTGGGCTAACCCATCGGCCTGCCAGTCCATATTTCGATTTGATTCATCCTTTGCACCGGCATTGGACCGACTAATCCGGGCTATTTTTAGCCAAATAGATCGATTCAACTTATAACACATCCACAATTTATGACTATCACCACAAGTCGGCATATTCACAAACAAATAAACCCATTGGTTTGATATCGCTAGGAATGACTATATCAACTGTTTTTTCATTCGCATCCCGATGTGTGGGACAGGAAAGTGGGTCACTTGCGAAAAAATCCCAAGACAAGTAACTTGTAGCGAAGGAGGAGCCCCCAAGCCTTGGTTCTGAGGTTGACAAAAGCAGCGTAAAATCACTCTGCCATAGTCCCTTGATTAAAACGTGATTCTACTTTTATATGTATAGAATATATATATTTACACATTATGATTTTCTTCCCTTTTTAATTTAAATACTTTATATTTTATTTGACATAATTTAAAATATCCGATATCATTATATAAAAATCAATAAATAATTTTATAAATATTATTAATATTTACTTACCATACTAAATTATTCTTAATTATAATAAAATATATAATATATATTTACTCCAACGTCATCGATTTAAGTGATTCGACCGTCGGTCAACCAGAATAATAGTAGGCGATAACGCTAGATTCATTGACTAATATGATTTTAAAAACATTGGATCTATGATAGATGAACCTTTTGGTCACAGTGAGTTTCACCCCGAGAATGTATGTTTAGCTAGGAAGCTTCCTCGAATAAGCAGGGTCACTTAACAATTCTTTTCAAAAATAAATATTCCATACTAAAGAACTCGTTTGAGAAATCTATTCATCAATCCCAGGATTTAGAAAACATATAAAAATAAATTATTGAATAGATTTATTTAGTTTTATTACCTTCTGACTCACTCACACCATTGAAGTTTGTTTAATGAAGCGATGAACCTAAATTAAAAAAAATGATAAAATAGACATTATATATTGTTTAATTAGAATAATATATAATAAGCCTCATCACAACTAAATTTAATTTTTTGTGAGGTGTAGATTCTTGATATGCTTTGAAAGAGCAACTTTTGGTTAGAAAAACAGAAGTAAATGAGATGCAAAATGTAGGGAACTAATTCTTGATTGAATGTAAAAAATTTGAAAACAGGACATATACCTCCAGGTGAAGGTGCCATTTAGCTAACGTTCTTCTTTCAAGTTAAGTATTTTCTTGTGCTTGTATCTTTTCCTGTGCATAGTTCAATCAATGAAAGAACCATTATAAGAACAAACAAAGGCATAAACGATTCACATACTTTAAATAAACATCACTAAATGCATATTCAGGTTTGAATATTCTAAAAAAATTTAGTAATTAATAAATCACGTGTGAAGTTGATGAAAAAAGCTCACAAGAGCATGAAGTTGGAAAATTAATATGTACTACAAAACTCAACTGAGGGTAGCTCAGCTTGGTCTAAGGTCTTGGCACAAGACCTAACTTAAGTGGTTAAGAGATCAGAGGAGGGAGGGGTCTAGGGTTTGAGTCCCATTGAAACAAAGACAAATTGGTAAGAAGCGTGATAATATGCAAAGTAAATAGTTGTAAAAGTATGTATATAACAAAGGCCCTCTTAGTAACTCTTGCATTCTAAAGGAAAATTTTTATAAAATCAACAATTTCCATAATTGGTTTCAGGGTTTTGTTTTAAAATAATTAGTGTGGAAGAGAAATAAGGACCAAGCCATCTAGTTTTAATATCTATGATGTGCAACATAGAAGAACAAAGCCACTTTAACTCGGTAGAGATAAGAGTGATGAATATTTCTTAAAAGAATTTGAACTTTATGTATTTTTCCACTAATGGTTGCATTTTTGGTTACTCATGGGAGAAGGGTAAAACACAAAAGAATCTAAATCATAAACCAATCTGGTGTTACTAGCTCACTTGCCAGGGCTAACCGATAATAATCTGCAATCACATAATAAAATAGCCTTGGGAACTAAAAGAAATTATGGATCTAGAAAGGGGAGAGAATAATGAAGAAGAGAGAGATGAACTAGCTTTGAGAATTAGGTAAGCGAAAGAAGATGCCTTCACCTTATACGATATTGAAAACCTATCGTGAAAATTTCAATCCAAAAACAAATGTATTAAAAATCGTGATCATAATTACCAAAAAGCCACGTTCACGCTTAGGGGCCGAACCGCGATCAACCCGTGATCGCACCGGATTAAAACGAATCGTAATCTGCAATCAAAAGGTCATCTTAACAATACAATCCAATTTTTAAAACATTACCAAAACTCATCACGTGTTGGCCTATGCACTCTATCAGAAGGCCTCTAAATGGATAATGCACTCAAGAAGTTCACCAATTTTTTTCTTCATATATGTATATATAAGTGACTTGCTAAAATGAAAATAAATTACCTTTTTTAATTTTATTTTAAAAATCAGAAATGAATTTCATCTTTTAAAAATTGTCTCTAATAGTCATATTAATAAAATTAAATTAGAAACCCAGAAAATTTTAAATTTAAAAATTTTAAGATGTACAAAACGATAATTTGGTCAAATATCCTGAGAAAAGTTGTGAATTTTCTAGATCTCAGATTGAAACTGACAAAACGCTGAACCACTGCAATTAGCTACCCTAGTTCCATTGCTGAATTCAGATATTTGATCTCACGATTTCGAGGAAACGTAGGTTTGGCTACACATGCGAACTATGGTACACAAGGAAACATAGGAGTGACATGGCAAGTTGATAACATAATGGGCTGCATGGCATGAGGTGACACATGGTAAGCTATAGCACATGGCATGCTGATAAGTCAACACACACTTTGCCATGCTCTGATATGGGCAAATAATAATAATACAATATATGGAGCCCAAGATCATCCGTGGAGCAGCAAGGAGAAGAGGAAGGGAGGGAAGTAGAAGAGTATAAGCTGAGAAGAGAAAGGGAGGAAGGAAAGGAGGAAGGGAGGAAAGGAAAGGAGAAAGGAAAGAAGAAAAGATAAGAGAAAGGAGAAGAGAGGAAAAGCAGAGAAGAGAAGGAGTTGTTACAGCGATGCGGACTCTGACTAAAGAACCCGAATCTACAAGATGTAGGGCTTCTCCCACTCTGCTATTTTGCGCCAGTACGTAATGGCCTATGGGTTTCATTCACCCGAGCGAATTTGATGTCGTGGTTTGGTCAGATTATGTGATAGTCAAAGACCGTTTACTTGGTCGGGAATCGTCCCGAGATCCAATTAATCGTTTTGGGATACAAAACTCCGAAAGATGAACAGAAAACGGTGAGCCCAACTTCCAACACCTTAATCGCCAACAACCAGAGGCGAGAACTTTCGTCCGAACTCCAATTCAGACGCTCGGACCCATAAATCTCGCTGAGACAGAATTTAATAAATAAAGTTCTCAACAAAACAGAGGCCAAACATTAGGTCGGGTCACGTATAGTTGAGGAATAGCCCGCTCGTTTCCAACTTATTAAAACCGCTTTAATCAAACGTTTCGACCTATATGCCTGTTGCGAATCGTATGTCGGATTGTATTGCAGATCACCACAGAGGTGGACTTCTTCTGACTAAGTCCAGATTATTTCTTTAGGCCAAGATAAAGACCGGCAATTAATTCTCTTAAATAAGGGCAAAATCGTAATTTTAACATAAAAATGTAATTACAAGAAAAGTCCGTAATTAATTCTCTAGGTCTCTGGAGCGACAAAAACGGATTGTACCATGGAATCGCCTCACAAAATTTATTAGTAACGGCAATTACAATTTTCTCGAGATACGGAGTCGGCACGCCGGTACCGCTTCTCGGAAGTCGAATCGTTTCAGCACAGAAGTCAAGATATAACATAAAAATCATGTACCATAAGTGGTAAGGAGTAGAGAATGATGAAATTGGTACGCCTAAGATGAGCGAATATCAACTGAGAAAAGAGACATAATGGGGTATTATGGAAGTTGATTTTTATCACAAAGACAAACAACAAACAGTAATTCACTCTCCCCTCGATGAATAAATCAAAACGTGGGAAGCCATTTTTTTGAGTGATGGTAGCTCCATTCAGAGAGCTATGG
Source organism: Tetrastigma voinierianum (assembly GCA_016808115.1). Classification (NCBI taxonomy): domain Eukaryota; kingdom Viridiplantae; phylum Streptophyta; class Magnoliopsida; order Vitales; family Vitaceae; genus Tetrastigma; species Tetrastigma voinierianum. Next base: position 61,773 of record JAEQBH010002127.1, on the reverse strand, counting down.
AGAGAGGGCTTCTCTAGATTTGTAAGAGATCAAATGGCCACGTCTTCAACACAAGAAGGAAGCGTTTCCACGCTGAGCAAAGCCACGCCATGATCCCGGGTTACAGTTTAGCAACCCGCGAGGTAGATCTTCCCATCGCGCCGACTCTACAAGGGTTTTCAAACGTCGCGCTAATTGGCGTCGCCAGGTCGCTTGATCGTCCCGTTCATAATCAATTCAGGAAATCGTCGCTTCTTTGAATAACCGCAACGCCCAAAACCATCGTCGGTGTCATCGTTGCTTTAAACCATATTTATATTATAAATACCAGACAATACCGGATCTGCCTAAAACACGGACCGCTGTTAGAATTTTCGATGAAGACGGGATGTTCGACCGCTTCCACGTCGCGAGGTCGTCGGCGGCGGGGTTGGTTTAACGGTGGCACAACGCGTTAATACCAATGAAATGATTTCGCCCACCGGCGGAACTCATCGCTTTGAGATTTTTCGAAGAAAACGAGGTCAAATTGGTCTGAATAATGCTGGTGCCATTTTCGTGGAAAATAGGTGTTTGGGCCTGGCGACAAGAATCAAATTGCTCGTGTGACGGCCAGCCTGGGCGGTTTTAATTTGATGTTTGAAATGATAATTACATAAATATGTTGTGTGAGATTTAATTTTTATGCGGCATATTCCATGTTTATATTCTATGTGATTTGGGACTGTAGAATGGCATCGGCATAAGCACATTCATATGCAATTTGAAATGATCCTTATCATGGTGGAGTTAGTACCTAGATGAGTCTATGAAAATGGTTCGGAGGTAGTCTAAAAAATGAGTTAAATGATCTGGAGAAGTCCTGAAATTAAATAATATGGTCTGAGCTACTTCGCTTGATATTTATTTATCGAGGAGTCCACAACAAACTAAAAATATCAATCTGGGCTTCGAGCTGCCCAATTGATATTCATCGAGGGTAGTCCACAATTAAATAATATATCAATCGCCTGAGCGCTCCAATCGATATATATATACCCCAGGCCATCCACCAACCAACAATTTCACGCGCTTGAGTTTTTGAAAAGAGAGTTCAAGAGAATTCCAGGATCTGAGTCAGCTGCGTAGATATTCAAGTAGGATCATGTATTTGCTTGAATGTGTGTTTAAATTGGAAACATTGCACCCACACTTAGGTGGTGAGTAGCCCACTTTAAATATCTTCCAACAGCTTAGCCAACCTGGCCGTGGATCCTTCACAAAGTATAGGAGCAAAGTATGGGACACTGCCCAGAAAAGAATAGAAATAAAAACATTAGGCTTTGATGACTTAGATATGTATTAGAATTCTCTAATCTTAATATATGTATTGCTTTAAGAGAAAATGATAACTTTGAAACTATTGATATAGTTTTATTATATTGTGTTATATAAAGGCCCAAGGCTTATCGATGAGTATATATATTGCATATAATGTTTATTTGTAATGTGTGATCGCAAAGTTATACTGAAGTTTGCATTGGCAGAGCTCTCACATGTATGGAGGGACTCCGGCCCATTATGAAAATGTCTGTTATCTCATATTCACTAGACATTCCGCGGTCGAAGAATAACTTGACCCCCAGTTTAATACAAAGCATGGCCGGATTTATGGTTGGGAATGGCTAATGTGTGTTATTGTCATGAATTCAATGGAGCCACAAGCAAATATGTGAAATTATGTGATAAAGATGGAACAATTTATATGTATCAGTCATGACCCACATACATGTCCCGGTCAAGAATATGAATTATGGTGTATTACGTCATATAATAAATCTATTTTAACATGATGCTGGTTCATGTGTTGACAATAGTTTGAATCGAATGACAGGAAAATTATGTAGCATACTTATGTGATGTAATGATTTGAATTATGGAATATTGGCATTAATCTAATGTATAAGATAAGAAACGTTGTGCATTAGACATGAGTGTTCATGAGCTTACGTCGGTAGCGGCAGAACCACGTAGGCCTTCACGCTGATTGGTCGGCTGATGCAAGGCAACAAATCATTGCATTGGTGTAGCGCAACACCACGAAGGACAAGTCCCCATCAGCTCCATTACAGCAACTAAATGAATATGAAATGCTGAGCGAGTACACTTTGATTGATACCTCAGTGCCTGAAACCATGACAACGTATCCAATTTGAAGCCCAAAATAATGAGGGTATAAGGAGACCATGTGAGACCTCAAAAGCTCGCTGTCAAAAGATACCGAAATGATTAAACAAATATCACATAGACTACGTTGTGAGATGGGTTTTGATCTAATTTAAAGATGATTTCTCAGTTGTAATTGCATTGTGAAAAATAAGGTCAATCTTGCATCGCATGTGAGTAATGCCTCATACATGCATGTAGATTTTTCCATGATAGATACATGTATGTACCTGATTGGTTGTTTGGGTTTGACTGTGGAAATGATTCTCATTTGCATGTACCTAGCGGGAAATACCCTTTGTAGATTTTGGTCTCACTGGCGCAATGGCCCCCGGTCAGAGTATCCCTTTAGGTACAAAGAAAGGTACAGTAGATGATTCGCCTTTACAGCCTGATTATAGCTACTGACCAGTCTTGATTCTGTTTTATGTAAGGCAATAGAACAAACTAGTTTTAATATATGTTTTGTATTAAGAGCATAATAACTCTTAGATCTTTATAGAAATGTATAGTCTTGCAACCGTATGGTGGACGAGCAGATGACTTACGGGTCATCGGTCATTTTACTAAGTACGGGTCTCATGATATGGAGACACATGTGTGTTTCCTGTGTTGACGGTGGTATCTGACCCCTGCCAGTGGCCACTGTTTTGGAGATCAGAAAGATAAAATACTTGATACTCTATGCGCCGCGTGACGCCAGTGCAATGGTCAATACAGTACAAAGAGCCATACAATTTGGCGGTAGCTTGCCTGCAAGGTCGGGTTGGATACCTAGTGTCGTGGAAAACGATATCCGATCATATTTTTGGTATCAAGGTTCAGGGTGTGGAGGTTACTCAGAGTCCACGGATGTGTGGATCGGATCACAGCATGCATTACAAAGTTTTCTCGGCTTATGCTTTGATTGTAATGTGATTGTGTGTGCAATTACTTAAACATATACGGGTAGATGTATATAGGAAATGCAACACTAGTGTTGAGAAACGTGAACTAGAGTTCGGAAACGAATCTTTACTAATGATATTGTCTATTATTGCCCGGGTATGTAAAGCAATAAGCCAATACTGAAAATATTCTAAACTTGTTGTTTTAATATGTAGATGGTTAGAGATAATGAGAGGCCTGCCCAATGGTGTAATGGTCGATCACCAATTGCTTGACTACAGCGCCTTCATAAATACTGGTGTCACACAACAAGATGAAGCACGCAAACAGAGGTCAGTGATGCTAGCAACCTCCCGAGGTTCATGCAATCACTTCCATCGCTCATCGGAGGAGGGGACCGGCGGTAAGCCAACCATTGGTCTCGCCGCATCAAGAGATTCTTCGCATGACCTCCCTGGACACTACCTTAATGCGCAAATATCCCACCAGGCATCCCCAGATCTGCGGTGGGTCAATGCATCGCGACCGAGACTATGACATGGGATGATTCTTCAGATCATTCATGAGGAAGTACCTTCCCGTCGCTTAGACATGACAGAAGCCCCAGAGTCTTGAGTCGGTATCGGGATGATGATTGTACTTATTACCAGCCGCATCGTGAGTTGGTAACGCTTCTGGATGATTATGTGGCCACCGACTGGTGGCTTCAAGGTCGTGGGTGTTCGAGGATGGCAGTTGTCCATCCTGAGAGGCATCAGAGGCATATAATCCGTGGGGATATGACCATGTTATGACAACCTTGATTATCGAAAGCAGAGGTAGATGACACTGTGAGCATCCGAGACGCGCGCGGCGATACAAGAGGAGCCGTTTTCGTGGTCGGAAAGAAGCAGGATCACCAAGGATTTAATAGCGGGCCAAATAACAGCCGCGCAGTCCGTTATAAGTCAGCCGAAGATGACATGTTTCCACCGCCACCAGACGGCGAAGAGCGAATCGTCCTCGATATAAAGGCCAGATCATAATAATTCGCAAACCTTAATACTCATGGGGATAAGAGCAGATTTGATGTTCTCCCACCCAACAGAGTCAAGGAACAGTATCGGGCCGAGTGAGATAAACAGGACGGTGTTTGCCATATGCGTCAGCATGAGTATACGAGGTCGAGGGCGAGTGTACAAAACACTGGGGGGGCTCAGGGCATGTTCACGCCGTTAATCTCGCTGCATCACAAACAGATCACGTTGATTCAAGGCACGCTTTCTACCTTTCGCTCGTAAGGGTGCGTCAATTCGTGCATCGTATCTTTTTATCACACATCCCGCGAGAGCATTGGTTATGTTTGATAATCAGACTGAACATCACATGAGCCCCTATAATCGCTGCGAATTGATCAGATTATACCGGGGACGTTAGAGATCTGACTCATCACCGCCACCTTCCGTCACGATTATAAAGTCGAAGTTCACAGTCATCCTCTGATAATCGGTTGACGGCACATCGGTTGTTTCGCTGACAGAATCGTATGAGAGTTACCTATACAACCAAACGCAGTTAGTGTCAAGCCTTTAAGGGAATAGGTACGAATGTCAACCACACCGTAATGATTCACGATGGTACGGTAAATACTGATCGCTACCAGCCTCACATCGGAGCAAGATGAGACGACATGAGTTCATTCAGTGGTTTGGCAGTACAAGGATGTTTTTCCCGACGAGCTACCGTGATTACCTCAATCGAGGATGTGGATTGATTGAGTTGCATCGTGACACCCATATCTATGCGACTCGCATGACGGGCGCCGTCGAGTCATAGGAGCTCAAGGTCCAGATACAGGAGTTACTAGGCAAGGGTTTCATTAGACGCCCATCACCACGGGTGCCCGCTTCTATTTGCTAAGAAGAAGGATAAAGACCCTTCGCATCGATTATAGACAATGAACAGGTTAAGAATCGAACTGTGATTCATCAACAGGATTGATGACTGCATTTGATCCCGAGGGGCGCCAGCTCACCGCGATAGACCTTCGTGACCGGCATATCAAGCAGGTTGCGGGGAGGCGTGATATCCCTGGCGACAGCTGCTCAGACGCTGAGGGCAACGTTTGGCCAGATGCCCTTTGATTGACGATCGTGACCGCGATCACGAGCTCGGCGAATGCGGTGGTTCAAACCGATGCCAGATCAATTTCAGCAGTTCGGCGATGACATCTGATCTACTCCCAATTCGCGTGATACAGATCACCGAATCGCATCGCGTTTTTGGCGGACGATCATTGGTCGCCACCGCGCGAGATCGTTTGGCTGAGCGGCTTCGGGCCACGGCGCGCCTTCAGCGATCGCACTCCGGGCCGAGGTCGCATGAGTCGAGAGACCTGGTCGGGCCTCTGTGAGATACGTAGTTTTCGGGATTGGCAGGGCACAGTGAGGTTTATGAGGATTTCTCCCACGCGAATACTTATGATAAGATCGGGACCCTAATATACTGTCGATGGGATGACTCAGCGCGAGAGAGCGTTTGTAATGAAGAGAGGCTTACTTCAGCCTCCTTATTCTAATAGTCTCAAAGTGGATAGAGTGCACACATGGTACTCGATGTCAAGGATGGATTCAAAAGCAGATAAATCCCGGAAGGTCAGGCCATGGCTCTAGCTGAAGAACCATGAGCAATTACCCACCCATGACATGGGGTTGGCTGTCGAGAGTCTTCACCCTAAAGATCTGCGCCCACTACTGGCATGGTGAGAAGTTCGAGGTGTTTCTGCACCACAAAAGTCCTAAATACACTCACGCAGCCGAGACCAACATGAGGCTTGTGGGATGAGCTGAAGATTACGACCACTCTCAGACACATCCCAAGGAGAAAATGGTGGCTGACAATGAATGAAGTCACGTGAGTAATCGGTTAGCATAAATTTTCCCTGGAGTGGCTGATGCTCAGACAGCGGGCCGCCTCAGACCAAGATGATGAGCGGTGCCCAGGTACCGGCATGATACATGCCGCCTCACCATAAGAGCAATGAGTCCCGCTTACAGGATCGCTGAACCAGTATCCCCGTGATCAGTACGCTATATTACGGACGGTCGGGCCATCCACACATGGTAGTCTCTCTATAAGGGATGGGCTGTGGTCCTAATCCACTGATTTGAGGGAGGAGATCCTCGTGAGTCCACTGGTTCCCATTCTGTGCATCCGTGTGGCAACATGCATTACGACCTTCGTCACGCAGACATCGAACGGATGAAGAGGCACGGGGATTTTATCCGACGGTGTCTCACGTACAAAGAGTCGGGTCGAGCACCGGGGAAGCACAGGCTCCACCACGTCGAGATAGCTGAGTGGAAGTGAGCAACATCACGATGGACTTTGTGACTAATGGCTACCATCGCAAACATGATGCATGGTCATAAGACTAATTCACAAGTTCAAGACATTTTCCTCGCCGTGTGACACCTCACACCGAGGAATTCCTGTGTTGTATATACGAGATAGTATGGTCAGATGGAGTCAGTAGCCTTCTATAGTATAGGATCAGATCCCTGCTTAATGTACCTTAGTTCGAAGAGTTTCTAGAAGGCCAGCTGTGGACACACTGCCGATGAGTACACCATCCTAAGGATGGTCAACTGCAGCGACTAGGATTTTAGAGACATGTCTAGCACGTGCCTGATCTCAGCCTCGTAGAGTTTGCCTACAATAACAGCTCCCAAAGAAACTGGGACGGTGCCCTATGAGGCTCTCTACGGAGGCCGATCACCGATATGTTGGATGAGGTGTGAGAGAGCCCACCACCGGCCCATTTGATTAGAGACACCCTGACAAGGTGGTATGATCCTAAGCGCCCCACCGCCAGAAATGGTATACATAAGAGCATTTACATGACGACGACCTCTAGAGTTCGGCGGTGATCAGCGTCTCAAGGTGATGCATAAGAAAGAGTGATCGATCGCAGCGAGGGAAGCTGCGAGGTACATCGACCCTCTGCTGTACTCAAGAGTGCGGGCGATTTATGCTCACTGCCATGCTCCGTAATTACACCCATAACCAACCTGCTATAGTGGATCGGGAGCATTTGCTGAAACAGCGGATGGGACCTTCGAGTAGTGGACCAAGCGCTATCATGGATAGCCGAGAGCAGTTTTACGTGGTAAGACCGTGCAGGCTTTGTAAAGTGTTGTGGCAAAGAACGAGGAGTCGAGGAGGCGACATGGGAGCTGCCGAGATGACCGTGCGCGCCTAACTATCCCTTCGTTTCGACAGTAGCGGGCTTCTAATCATTAATGTTTTAAATTACTATCGCATATGCATGTTTGATTTGTGTATGTGTGTGAATTTCGGGACAAAATTCTTTTAAGGGGGAGGAGAGTGTAAAACCCGTGAAAATTTTAAATTTAAATTTTTCAGATAAAAAGGGGGCAAAACGGTAATTTACCGAAATAGTCTGGAGAAAAGTTAGAAATTTTCTATATCTCGAATGACAAAACGGATTGCACCGTTGGAATCGTCTCATGAAAATTAGCTACCTGGGCCGATTTCAGCGAATCTAGATAGTCTAATTTCACATATTTCGAGGAAACGATAAGTCGCACATGGCAAGCCATGGATGACATGGCGAACCATGTGGTAACACAGGCAAGCCATAGGAGGGAGACATGTGCCATAGTTACAATGTGATAAGCAGATGTGGACACATGGCAAGCCATGTGCATAATTAGTAATAGATTCTGACAACTGAACTGAACTTGTTACCTTACAGAAAGTAACTACAACACCATCAATATTTAAAATTATGTTCATTTCATTATCTAACCCTAAGGTTATAGTTCCTTTAACTAGTATTTTTCCTTTCTATACGCATTATACCATGTGTGATAGGGTTTAAAAATAGGCTCGCAGTCTACTCAACCAAGCCCAAAGAAGTGATGCGCCATACAACACCCAGCCCTCAAGACCGACTCCAAAACAGCGCCCAAAGGGCCAGTCCATCCAACGACCGATCACACACACCGCCCATGCGCAGAATGAATGACCTAACAAAGATATTATCCCGCTAATCCAACCAACCATCAATAAGGAAGGGAAAATAATAAATGTATCATCGCAAATAATCTCTCCCCAATAAGGAAGGAGGATTACTTCAAACAAACATCTCCTTCTAAATCCACTAATCGATATCGGCAATAAGAAATATCCCACCCAATGGGAGTACTTAATCCTAATCACCATCCAATTGCAAACACTACTATAAATACGCAGTCCACCTCAACGGTGAAAGCTACGCTAACATTCGCCTTGCGCCTCTCTCTTTCGCTTCGTAAAAGAAACCACTTAAGTATCTGAGCGCCACCCGCACCGCCCTCATTTTAATCTTTTATTTTCCTTTGTTCTTGCAGGAGTGCCACATATGGAGACCACTGCACTTCTACATATCCCCGCTTTCAATCCAAACGATCCGTGACGCCATCATCCCAAATTTCAAACGATCCGGTCCCGCCAACACTCAGGCGCTCCAGCCTGGCCCTGAAGAAAAGACATCATCACATACTACGCTCAGGGAACGATACCTTTACAATAGGACCATCACCGCTATCATGGTAACAACTCGAACATGGGTAGGGCAACGCTTAATCCACCAAGGCGACGCAGATCCACCAGGTAACGCCACACCGACCCGGCTAGTAGAAGTGATGCGCCATCTTAACGAGGTGGAAGCCTTCTCGCCTGGGCTAATCGCCGCTCGATGGAAGAGTTTGAGAACAACCACTAGATAGATACAAATAAACCCGTGATCTGCCATAATAATCCTCCGCCAAGCACCGCATGATCAAACACATTCTGTTTGCAAGGCAAGGCTGCAGTCCACCCGCCGTAGGCATGGACCACGCATCAGTTCCCGCGGCAGCAGAACGGAAGCAATGGTCGGCGCGGTAATGTCGGAGGAATCAAGAACCACATCATCCCCACCTAGGCCTAAGAGCGTACCATGGAGCAGGTTTAGTATTTCCTTCTCAATAGAGCTCTACCAGCAAGAAGGTCGGTGACGTGTCCCACACTATGGATACCTTAGTGCAGGAAACTAAATCACCCTTCACAGTCGAGGTATTACGCTATCCCCTTCTAGCAAAATTCAGAATGCCACAAGTGGAAACTTTTGATGGAGCCAAGGATCCCGTCTACCATCTCAATACTTACAAGAATCAACTGAGCCACTGCATTGACCTCAGACGGTAAGGCTTCGCCACTACACTAAAAGGCCCATCATTCGGTTCAATAGGATCCCTTCATCAATCTCTTCATTCGTATAGGAACTATCAATTGCTTTCTGCTTCCCACTTCATCTGGTCAGGACGTGGCTGCAGCCCGGAAGTTACCATCTATCGAATCAAGGTGGTCATAGAAAGCTTAAAGTCATACGCAAAGATTTGTCTTATCCCCGAAGATAGATCGCATTCATGAAAATTCGCCATCACAAAGATTCGTGTTAGGAGGCCAAGCTGATCCTGATGTTTTCCATTCCTAAACCCCAAGCAAGCATGGCTAAAGCACTCGGCCAAAGCAGAGTAATATATAAACGCTTAAGAAGCCCTCATGTCCAAAAAGGAGCTCTTCCACCAGAAAGAGAAGTACTAAGAGACAAACTACGAGGACGAAGTCCTAAAAGACAAGATGATTAGACAAATCCTGAAAGATTCAGAATCCATCCCCAAAGAGGGAATCTAGATCCACCTCGGGGCCCAATCAAGAAATGAAAGACGACGACGTTGCCCCGCCCCAGGGCTTCACTCCCTAACAAATTTCGCAGATCACAAGTCCCGCATGAAGTACGAAACGAGCACCCGAGATGGCCACCGGTCGAACGATCCCGCCACGAGACAACGCCAAATATTGCAGTCTGATAGGGACACGGCATCGCATTGCATAATTTTATACAATTGAAAAGAGAAATAGAATATTTAATACAACGCGGATACCTCCGACAAGCCGTATCTCCGTGAACTAAGCCTGTAGAATCAGGCCCAGCCCAGCCCAAATCAAATCAAGCCCCGACTCAACAACAAATTCCCAAGCAAGCGACGATCAACATCAGCAACCCTTCCGAGAAATCCACGCGATCTCGGAGGATTCAGAGGAGGAGGAGAATCTAGTTCGCTCCTGAAAAGCCCACTCGCCAGAGCATCAGATCGACAGAATAGAGAACCACAAGCGATCTAAACTACCGCCACCCTATTCACCATCAATCAATGCCTCGACTCCGGGCCGAGGGATGCCAGATTCCCATGACGCACTCCATTGGTGATTCTACAAGAATGCGTCAAACATACCATCGTTTTAATTGATAATCTGAGTTCAAATTCGACATCATTTTCACGCCCTTCAACAAATGGCATCGGAGAAAAAGTTAGAACCGCCAACACGATCTCTCGCTACGGTTCGTGAGAAAAGGTAGTTTCATTGGTCTATCTAACCTAGCAGGTTTCACTTCGGGCGAGCCTCGCCAGCGCGGATCGGCAACAAAGAAGGTTCCCATCGCATGCTCATCAGCTGGCGGTAATACGTTGCCAAAGTGCACTTCAATGCAATAAAAGCCATCCCCTCTCGCCAGAGATTACATGGTGATCAAATTCCCAACCGTACATGGTTCCAGGTCCGAGGAGATCGCGGGCCGTGGAATGCTACACCGCCTCTATGAAATAAAGGGCATTCAATAACGTGAATGTGGACAAGCCGACACAAAGGCGACGAGGTACTACCCGACCCGAGCCCTCGAGGAACTAGAATCAACATCACTGACACACCCAACATCTCGCCTACATCGGCTCTAAACTAACTAAGACCTTAAAAGCAACCTCACCCGCCAAGATGCACAGAGACGCTGCATGGAAGGTGCAGATGTTTTGAGGATCGACCCTACAAGAATCACCATAGATCAACACCAACCCATCCTTCAAACCACCAAGTAAAGCGCAGAGCTTCGCTACGGAAAGGCAAGCCATCAACGAGGAGATCGGCAAGCTCCTCCAAGCAGGAGCAATCAGAGAGGTAGAATATCCCGAGTGGTCGGGCACGTTGTACTCGCCAAAAAGCAGCGCGCGCGACTCGTGATCACTTCAATCGACATAAACAAGGCATGCCCGAAAGACAGCTTCCATCTGCCAAGAATTGACCTCATCGTGGACGCCACCGTGGGCCACGAACTTCTCAGTTTTATGGATGCATTATCCGCCGCAACCGACGCGACGGATCTTAATGACCAAGAAGTTAATTCTTCACAAAATTAGGAACTTATCATATCGAAAGTGATGCCATTCTGACTCAAGAACGCCTGAGCGAATTTACCAAAGCGGCGAACCGAATGTTCCGTATAAATAGCTAACTATGGAGGCATAATGAGACAACACGCCAAAACCACTACGTGCCCAATCTCCACATCGCTCATCTCGTAGGTGTTCCGTGTTCATGAATTACAACATGAAGCTCGAACCTGCCTAAATGTGCCTGGGCGTGTCAACCCAAAATTTACGGGCTTCATAGTCAACCACGGGATCGAGAGGCAAATTCAGATGCACGCAAAACATATTTATTACGCCGCTTTCATCGTGAATAAAGCAGCCCAACGACCGACAGGAAGATCGCGCCTCTGTCGATGAAAATCTGTGGCAAGTGACAAGTGCCAGCCCTTCTTCAAAATCCTGAAGAAAGCCTTCCAATGGGATGCGAACGTAAGAGGCTGCCAGAAGTAACGCAGATACCCGAGTTCTCCACCCATCCTAGTAAGTCCTGCATAGGAGAACTCTACTATACTTAATGCGATCGGACTTTTCAATCCGGGGCAGCGTCTCGCCAGAGAAAGAGCGAGTTCAAGACCGCGACATCGCGTAGCCGAGCTCTAAGCCGAGCTGAGGAGAGGTACCCGAGATGGAGAAATTAATACTAGCGCTCGGTAACCACAAATAAACTCCCCTATTTCAAAGGTGCATACCATAAAGTCTCCGGGCCGTATTATCCATGAAACAAGTGATGGTACAAACGGGCGAAGGACCCCGACCCGGATAACCTCATGAACCCGAGGACCTCCCATTCCAATGGATATAGAAACTTTCCTCAAAACCATCAAATAAATCATAACCCTCTTTACAACTTAACATATCTTTAGAAAATACGCGGCCGGCGGTAAATTTATTTTTTCTTTCTTTCCAATGCTTGATTTTCGTAAAATTGGCCAGCTTCTTCCATTTTTCGCATCACCATAAAACCGAAAACATTTAAAACACTTCTAATCTTCCACTTTCTAACTCATGAAGACCCCTGTCCACAACCTAATCTAATAATATATACATATATACATAAATTCATTTCAATTATCAAACATTTCAAACTTTCTTCAATTCTATGCATTTTTTTTATCAAAAGATTGGGCCTGAGCCCATTTAAGCCTGACTTGGTAATTCATTTTCAAAATATATCCATATATGTATATATACAAGCACAAATTATTCATTGATATAAATATACAACTATTTATACAATGTAGTCGACATGCGTCACTTCATGTTCTAATTAATCGTGAAGGATCCTCTACCTACAAGACCGGCCTCGATCCTAAAATATTTTCGGAAATATATAAAAAGAATGAGCTAAAGGAGCCCAAAGAGTGTGTACATTTTCATCAAAATAACATTTATATCAAAGCAATAAATACTTATACAATTAAAATCATTTATACCTTAAGCATTTATGCCTCTAAACTTTCTTTCTTATAATAAATACTTATAGTATTAAATCAATTTGCGCCTTAAACATTTATGCCTCAAACTTTCTTTATTTCCTCTTTCTTCTTTCTCATGGAACCTGTGGGAATAAACACGCACCAATGCTTCCGGCACCGGACGGTGAGGGACAATCACATTCTGGGCCATAACCACTACGCTCAAGTGAGAAACTCACGCTGCATAGGGTTCCACTACAGCACCTATCACGTGTAAGGATATTACCTAGACAATTCCACCTCTCCCCCAATTAGTAACCTATAATCCTTACCCCAAATCCTTACACGCTTAAGGTACCTCGCCGTCAACATAATACCATAGCCAGGGTAACCATCAAAGAAACATTTCTTCAAAATACATTTATAAATACATTTAAATCCTTTACGACTACAAACACATATGCATTTTTATAATATGTTAAAACTATAATACTTTAACGTATGGCCATATTATTTTAATATACATATAAATATATATTGATGCAAGATAAACATTTCCATTATGCCTTAACATTTACATAAATATTTCCATTAAACTTTCGCCTTAACATTAAACCATTCACTTTTAAAAACTAAATTTTCAAAATATCATTTTCACTACGCTTCACCGCTCAACTCGCTTTGCTTCCCGTCACTCCCGTTTCCCTTATCCCGATAGTCCTTTTTCACCTTTTTCAAGAAACCACAACTATACATTAATCATAACTTCCATTTTAATCCACCATACACATTCATTTAAAGCCAAATGAACAAATTACTCCTTTAAGCACTAAACACTCATTCATTTTGGCCAACCTTTTTCCACAATACTCTATAGACTTTATGACTCAAAAATTATTCAAACGGTCTTCAAAATTTATAAACTCTCCAGATCAGTCCTTTATATATCCGCCACCACCCACCAATCAACTAATGACATCTTTAAATTCTTCAATTTAAAATTCCTTCTAAAGCCTCAACCACATAACACAATCTGCACAACAGATGACTTACTTATAATTAATCAGACATAAATTTCTACTTTTGAACATTTTCTAGTACTTTGGGATTAAATTTGCTTAGTTTCCTTATATAAATTTTTCTAGAATTCTATTTTAACCAGCAACTTGAATCACCAAATCGAATCTGTGAAATGAGCAAGTTATGGTCAAACATGATGAAAATGGTTTCAAACAGAAAATGTAGCATTTCCTCGTATCGAGAACTGCATAGCATACACATGGCCCTACTTTTGAGTAAATTCTTTGGGCACTTGTGTTATAATTTGTATACACTTCTTCAGATAACGTTTTCTCCTAGAAGTCTATTTTACCCAGAATTTTGAATCACCAAATCAAATTTAAATATGCGCGATCAAATCACAAAACTGGTCGGAACCAAAATTGTGGCATTTCGTATTCTGAGATCGCCGCCCTAAACACTGTAATGTGGGCTTTTCTCATTTTTTTTTCCATATTTTCCCATCCAATTCAACTCTATATCCATATACACTTCCAAACCATTTCATTTTCACCCGACATCTCTATTTTACACAATCATCTTTCATTACATGTGGTATCTTCAAAACTTTTCCCGAATTATTTCCAACAACTCAAATATGGGTTATAACCTATACACAAAGATTTGTTAGGGTTTGTCTAAACCCTAACTTAATTTCCTCCATTTGCCATGAATCCAACAACAAAGGGAGAATTCATAATTATCTTGTTCGTGGGTTTAACCAACTCACTTCAAGAACTAAGCTGAAGATGCTCATTCCAGTAAAACCCTAGATTTAGATAAGATAATCATCATAAAAAACCCAAAAACTATGCCAAATCTCATAGAACCAACGTTAGTTTCCATACCTTGGCTTGATTCTCCTTCTCTTCTTCTTTCTTCCCTCTTCCTCTCTCTTTCCCTTCACGTTTTGTTCTCCTCCCAAAATGAGACCAATTTTGGTCTTTAAATCCATGTTTTTGCTGGGTACCTGTTTGGCCTTCCAAAAACTCATTTTTTGGGTTGATTTTCTCTAATTGCATCTTGGTCCCCCATTTCTCTTCTATTTCTATTCCAACTTTCTCTAATTGCCTTGAATCCCATAACTTCTTCTATTTACATTTCCTTTTTAAACATTTCATATATTAACCCTAGTCTTGCTTCTACATCAATTATTCTCATGAAATTACATTTAATTCTCAGCTTTATTATAAATCTCTGTGGTCTCTGCTTTATACTTCCACTCACTCAGATATTACAATGTAACACTTAGTGCTCTTGCGCCTCTACAAAAGATCATGTAATTTACACTCTCGACGGCGTTACAAAATCCTCCCTCCTTATAAAAATTTCGTCCTCGAAATTAAAACATTCGTACCTAAAGAGATGGGGATAATGCCCTTATCTCGTCTCCTCATGCCCCATGTATTTCCTCTAATTCGTATGACTCCTCCACACCTTCTACCACGACAGTCTTGTTGCTAAAACTGTTTCACGGTCTAGTATTTGCACCGGGTTCCTGAGTAAAGCAAGTTCTCCCCAGCATTCACCTGCCACTGGCCAATACATGTGGCATTTGTATGTACTTCAGGAGTTAGAAACATGGAAAACATCACAAACTGGACCAGGTAAGATGGCAACCCAATCGATATGCCATCTAATCCTCTCAACAATCTTGTATGGTCTAATATACCTGACTCGGGGATTTCCACGTTTCCCAAATCTTAGTAATAATCCCTTCCATGGAAATCCACAAATACCATCCCCCCACTGAACTCTAGTCCCTACGGCATTGTTCGTATAACTCTTCTCGTTTGGCCTTGTGCAATTTTCTACTATCCCTTATAACTTTGATCTTATCACAAGTCACTCTGAACAATTTCCTGACCTACTAATTTCCTTTCACCTACCCTGTCCCAACAGACCGGAGTTCGACATTTCCGCTCCATAAAGAGTCCACAGGTCACCACTCCAACTGATAACCACATCTGATGCAACCCACCGTGAGCTGTGTTCCTTTAAGGTATGATACATCTTTGTACCTCCCTGATGCATAGCATACGGAGGAGCGCCTCTTCCGCCACATCTCTCCTCATCACCTACATCCTGGGCATACATGTAACCTCTCTGCCCACACTACCCAGACTCCATCCTCTCAATCGATACAAATCCCTCACGCCACTTACTTCACCTCTCAACTTTATTAACCGTGGGATCCTAACTGGCTTCCTAACTCGTCTATCAATACAGACGTACATGAAATGTGCCACAGCGCTCCAACCGTTAGTTCCGCTTCACACCGGCACCACCATGAGTCGAGGAAGACGCATCGCACCCTCACGCGCGATAGGGAACTCATGTCTTCTACTAAGAGCATCCGCATAATCGTCGCCTTCCAGATGATATTCAATGGTACATTCATAATCCTTGACCAGTTCAATCCATCTCCTCTTTCTCATGTTCAGCCTTCACAGAATAGACATCTAAAGCTCTTATGAACTGTGAAAATCCTACAGCCCATAAGCATCGCCCATATCCATGGGCAAATATTACACGCTAGCTCAAGGTCGTGTGTGATAATTCCGTCTGCTTCTTCAATCGTCACAAGGCAATTACCTTGTCATTCTACATTAATACACAACCTAGACCTTGCTCTTGGGCATCATAAGATCGCAAACCATCCCCGCCTCGATGGAAGTGTAAGTACTAGAACCGAGGTCAATCTCTTTTCAGTTCATCAAACTCCGTGACAAGCCTCCGACCATAAAACTGCCTCTTCCTTTGTCAATCTAGTCAAAGGTGCTAAGCATCGAAAAATCCCTCAACGAACTTACTGCAATGCTCCCGCCAAACCTAGAAAACTCTTATCTCTCAGAACACCAGAAAATTTTAATTCAATATAGCTTCGACCTTCTGCGGATCCACTGAGACCCCCTCTGCAGAAATTATGTGTCCCAAAAAGGCGACACTGTCGAGTCAAAACTGACACTTACTAAGTTTGGCATATAACCGATGTTCCCGCAATGTTTGCAGAACTATCCCCGCGTCGCATGTTCTTCTCCACCGCCCGACAGATCAAGATATCGCCAATAAACAATGAGCAACAAACTGACGGCGGCACGAAATCCCGCTCATGAGATCCATAGCACGCCGTACCTTAAGTCCAAATGGCATGATTAGAAACTCAAAATGCCCGTACTGCGGTTCACGCTCGTGGGAACATCTCATCAAGTGAAGTCCCAACTGTCCACTACCCAATTAAATCAAGGCTCATGACAACATCTTAGCAAGCCTTACATCAAGCCATTAGCATCCTTAAAGTGAAAAACCCATAATGTCCTTCACCTTAGCAAAAATTACCAGATCAATCAATTCTTCTTAAAACATTAATTCTAACACATTCCATTAGGCATTTAATCACTTCCAATTGATTTAAAACTCACTTGAAAATCAACTTTTCCAGTGCCTCCTTAAGATGGTCAAACTTACATGTCACACATTCATAATTACTTCTTCAATTTCTTCCATTTTCTTCTAACAAATTATATTTGATAATTCCATCCAATGTCATTAATCTACTTAAACTAAATTCAAACCAATGCATTTCCAATTAAACCCTTTCTTGGTCTAACCCTCTCATCTCATTTTCTATTCAATCTAATTCATTAATTCCTTCAGTTACTCAAGTAATGTCATTAAATCAATTAAAACCAATCAAAACAACATCACTTCCATTAACATCCAAGGTTGACCTAAATTATAACCTTTATAATCTCATTCTTTCTTTTCAATTTTTAGCAAAATCAACCTAGAATCATGTCAATTTAATAGTCAAAGCATTAATATAATCAATGAAGGTTTAGATGGGCCAATCCATAAAACCCTAATTTCTTAATGAACCTCCCCTCGAACCCACAATCTAATTCGTCTGGGCCCTTGACTGTATGTGAGTCTGATTTCAAACCCATGCCTCTCATCTCAATCACGCCACTGGCCCGGCCATCGTGTGGGCCGCCGACGCTTACTCGGGTCCAAATCTCCGACTAAACCTACAAAGAAACCTCTCTTCAAGCCATGATATGGACCTTTAGGTTTTTCCATTGTCTTTATCATTGATTCAACTTTCAAGCAAATACAGTATGCATCAACTTCTCTTGATACATGATCAGCTGAATAAGGACCTCTATATCCTACAATTGATCAGGCAAGATTATCTATAAGATCATGCATTTTATATGTTAATCTATCATTAGAATCGTCTTCTTCAACTTTTTTTTTTTTTTCAACAATCATTTGACACTGATTCCTCGAAATAACGATCTCCCATGTCCTCTAATTGCTCATCCCGTTTAAACCAGAACATTATCAGCTCCATGTCAAGCAGTACGATTTTCATCTACCGAATAGACTTATCTGGACGGTCTCGTTTACATTACATTAATATTCCTCTAAGGTGTTGATGATGAGTGGGACCTTCTAAACATGCCTACAAATTTCTTTCCAACTTTATGATCTTTCACTCACACTACTCTATCCTCCAAATGTAATCTTTGAAATTAAAGTCCAAGACTCCTTTTGTAGACCTTCCAACTCAAAAGATTCAGTATTATTAACTATAAATGAAACCTCGGTATTTCGTGGTGGTAAATTAATGCCTCGTGGAGCTCTCCCGTGGCGGGTCGGCCTCGACGACGCACTTTCTCGTGAATTAAAATTTAATTTGCCATGTAATGATATATGATTTTAAATCACATAAATAATTTATAATTTTAAAATAAAACATTAAAACAATCATATGAAAATAAAAATTCTAAATCTTTATAACATTTTCAAAATCTTGCTCGATAACACGCCTAGCACCCACCGGGATTAACCCTACTTGAACCCGAGGCAGATGTTCCGCACCAATTATTATGAAACTTTTCCTCAAAACCATCAAATAAATCCATGGAGCGAACCCTTACAATCCTTACTATCTTTTTAGAAAATAATGCGGAAGCTATGGTAAATTATTTTTTTCTTTTCTTTTCCAAATGCTTTGATTTTTCGTAAAAATCGCCGTGAGTTTCCTCTGCTGACTTTCCCAAATTTACAAAACCCGAAAACACAAAAAACACTTCTAATCTTCCAATTTTCAACTTCCTTGTGCCAGACTCCTTGTCCACAACTCAATCAACACAATATATACACATATATACAAATTCATTTCAATTATCAAAACATTTCAAACTTTCTTCAATTCTATGCATTTTTTTTTATCAAAAGATTGGGCTTGAGTCGTATTTAAGCCGACGCCTAAGTAATTCATTTTCAAAATATATCCATATATGCATATATACATGACAAATTATTCGACATATAAAATATACAACTATTTATACAATGCAGTTCACATGCGTCGTCTCCTCGATGGCTCGACTCACTGTGAAGGATCCTCTACCTACAAGCATCTCTGTCTCATCCCGAAAAATGTTTTTGAAACATATGGAAAAGAATGAGCTAAAGGAGCCCAGTGAGTGTACATTTTCATCAAAATAACATTTTCAGTATATATCAAAGCAATAAATACTTATACAATTAAAATCAGTTTATACCTTAAGCATTTATGCCTCAAACTTTCTTTCTTTATAATAAATACTTATAGTATTAAAATCAATTTATGCCTTAAACATTTATGCCTCAAACTTTCTTTTATTTCCTTCTTTCTTTCTTTCTGATGGAACCCAGGGGAATAAACACACCGAACAGTTTCCGGGTACTGACGGTGAGGGACAATCACATTCCAGTCATAACCACTACGCTGCGGAGAAACTCACGCTTGCATGTGGTTCGGGCCATAGCACCTATCACGTGTAAGGATATTGGCTACTCTAGACACCTAATTCTCCTCGCTAGTAACCTATAACTTTACCCCTAAATCCTTACACGCTTAAGGTACCTCGGGCCGATATCGGGCCATATACCAACATAGGGGTTTAGGGTAAACCATCAACAAACATTTCTTCAAAATACATTTATAAATACATTTAAACTTCCTTTACTTTATCATTAAAACACATATGCATTCTTTATACATGTTAAAACTTTCATAATACTTAACGTATGCATACATATTTAATATACATATAAATATATATTGATGCAAGATAAAACATTTCCATATGCCTTAACATTTACATAAACATTCCATTAAACTTCGCTTTAACATTAAAACCATTCACTTTTAAAAACTAAATTTTCAAAATATCATTTTCACTCACAGTTCACCGCTCAATCCCGCTTGCTTCCCGTCGACCTCGTTTTCCCGTCCGATAGTCCTTTTCACCTTTTTCAAGAAAACCACAACTATACATTAATCATAACTTCATTTTAATCCACCATACACATTCATTTAAAGCCAAATGAACAAATTACACTTAAGCACTAAACCCATTCATATTTGGCCAGTCACAACCTTTTTCCAACAACACTCTATAGACTTTATGACTCAAAATATTCAAACGGTCTCAAAAATTTATGAAACCTCCAGATCAAAGTCCTTTGCTATCCAATGACATCTCTTTAAATTTTCAATTTAAAATTCCTTCTCTAAAGCCTCAACCACATAACACAATCTGCACAACAGATGACTCAGTTTGGCAGAACAGAATCTGCACATAGCTCTAATTTGAAACATTTTATGGGCACTTTGGGATTAAAATTTGCTTAAACTTCCTTAAGATAAATTTTTCCCCTAGAATTCTATTTTAACCAGCAACTTGAATCACTCAAATCGAATCAGAAATGAGCAAGTTATGGTCAAAATACGACAAATGGTCGAAACAGGAAAACAGAGCATTTCCTGTACCGAGAACCAGACAGTGTTTTACACATGGCCCTACTTTGAGTAAATTTTTGGGCACTTTAGGGTTACACCTTCTTGAGATACACTTTCTTCTCGATAACTTTTTCTCCTAGGAAGTCTATTTTACCTGTAGAATTTTGAATCACTCAAATCAAATCTGAAATGAGCAAGCTTATGATCAAAATACGAAAAACCTTGTCGGAATGGTAAAAATGCGGCATTTCCCCGTGACTGTGAGACTGCTGCCCAGAAAATGACCACGCTTTTATGCATTTTTTTTTTCCATATTTTCCCATCCAATTCAACTCTATAATCCATATACACTTCAAAACCATTTCATTTCCTTTTCTATCTTGACATCTCTATTTACTACTAAATTCATCTTTCATTACATGTGTATCTTCAAAACTTTTCCTGAAATTATTTCCAAACAACTCAAATATGGGTTATAACCCATACATTGTAAGATTTGTTAGGGAAGCCACTCTAAACCCTAACTCAATTTCCTTCCATTTAACCATGAATCCAACAAACAAAGGAGAATTCCATACTATCTTGTTCCTTGTGGGTTTAACCAACCTTAATTTCAAGAAATTCAAGCCAGGATACCATTCTTATAAAAACCCTAGATTTAGATAAGATAATCATCATAAACCCAAAATCCATGCCAAATCTCATAGAACCCATAATCAAGGTTAGTTTCCATACTCTTGGCTTGATCTCCTCCTTCTTTCTTCTCTTCTTCTTTCTTCCTCTTCCTTTCTTCTCTTTCTTTTCCCTTTCAAGTTTTGTTCTCCTCCCCAAAATGAGACCAATTTTTGGTCTTTAAATCCAATGCTTCATAAGGCCCTTGTTTGACCTTCCAAAAACTCATTTTTGGGTTGATTTTCTAATTGCATCTCGTCCCCATTTCTCTCTTCTCTATTTCTATTCCAACTTTCACCTGCCTTGAATCCCATAACTTTCTATTTACATTTCCTTTTAAACATTTCATATATTAACCCCTAGTCTTTACTTTTACACCACTAGTTCCTCAAGTAAATTACACATTTACCCTGGTTTATTATAAATTCCGTCTCTCTGCTTTTATAATTTCCTAATTTCATCTCCGTGATATTATAATGTGGCATTTGAGGTTTTATACGCCTCTACAAGATTGGCAAAATCGTGACACTCTCTCGGACTTGCTACAAGAAGCCTCCGAAGTACGATGAAGTGGGCCATAGAGCTGCTTATGCCTGACATTGTGGTACAAGTCAAGACCGCAATGAGTGCGACAGCTCTAGCCGACTTCGCCAGCGGAATTAATCTCGGTCGCAGCTTGCTCACACTCACTGAAAAGGCACGCACCTTTCCAATTTTGGAAATCCCGCAGACGAGCCTCAAATGCACAAGGAAGTGAGGTGTCTAATTCTAACCTCACCGGTAGGGATAGACATTGAATACGCACTTAGATTTGGGTTCCATGCTTCCAACAACGAAGACGAGTATGAGGCCGTGATAGCAGGCCTCAACCTCGCCCATTCATTAGAAGTCGACCAAATTGAAAAGGGCGCTGACTCTCAACCGGTGGTCGACAAATGTAAGATGCCTACAGGCCAAAAGTGGTATTCATTGATCCTTATACTCCAAAAGGTTCCAAGGATTCATTAAAAGAAATTTGTGTTGGTTCAGATCAAACATGTCCCCATAAACAGAATTCCCCGAAAGGTGACGCCTGCGAAGTTGGCCACAAATTTCACAAGAAGACCTCGGCAAGTCAACGCCTATTGAATACTTGGTTGAACCCTCTATCGATCCTTATAGCATGACGGTCGCCCTGGTAGAGTCCGTGCCGAGCTGGATGGACCCCATATGGAATTATATAATAGATGGAACGCCACCACGAGCAGAGCTCACCGCCCGCACGCCACGCCGCCGTGAGTCGACCGTACCCGCCAGCATCAAGCACGGCCATTTCTCGCCACTTCTGGGCTGAACGCCACCATCGGACAGCTCACTCCTCGCTTCCTCACAGCCACGCCGCTCAGAGTCGACTACCAGCCATTGCCACTGCCATCACCACTACCGAACGCCACCATTGACGAGCTCACCGCCTCGCACAGCCACGCCGCCAGGAGTCGACACCGCCAGTTACATTGCCACTCGACTACATCACCACTGGCTGGAATGCCACCATTGAAGAGCGCCCACCGCTTCCGCACAAAGCCACGCCGCTCAGAGTCGTGGCCAGGCCAGCCACATTGCCACCCGCCCATACGCTACCTACTGAATCCACACTGACAGCTCACCTAATTCGAACAGCCACGCCGCTCATGAGTCGAGCTCAGCTACATTGCCACCGGGCTACACACCGCCACCTCCGCAACCTCACATTGACGAAGCTCTTCCTCTCGGGTCAATTTCGACGAGCCCCACTCAACTAACTCGCTACCGACGAGCTCTTCCCTCCCAGTCACCTCAGCGAGCCCCACTCAAGCAATCCACCTCCGACGAGCTCTTCCCTCCCCAATCCACGCGACCAGCCCCCGCCAACAAATCACATTAACGAGCCTTCCCTCCTCAAAGTCACCTCAGCGAGCCCACCTTCGCAATTATTCGACGAGCTCCTTCCCTCCTCACCCACGTGGACGAAGCTCCCGCTTAATAATTCACACTGACGAGCTCTTCTCTCCTCGTGTCACCCGTGACGAGCCTCCCACTCAACACCACTCCGACGAGCTCTCCTCCTTTCAACTCACGTGACGAGCTCCCCGCCAACAAATCACACTGACGAGCCTTCCTCCTCAAGTCACCTCAGCAGCTCCACCTCAAGAATTCACTCCGACGAGCTCTTCCCTCCTCAATCCAGTGGACGAGCCCCGCCAACATCCACATCGACGAGCCTCTTCCCTCCTCGTCACCAGCAGCCCCCACCAACCAATCACATCGACGAGCTCTTCCTCTCGATCAATTCTGACGAGCTCTATACGAAACTATCTCACTCCGACAGCTCTTCCGACCACTGACGAGCTCCCACCCCGCAATTCATACGACGAGCCTTCCCATCAAATTCCTTCACACTCCTGACGAGCTCTACACAGCAATTCACATTGACGAGCCCTTCCTCTCAGATCACTCGGACGAGCTCTATATAACCATTCACTCGGACGAGCTCTTCCTATCACCACTCGCACGAGTTTCACACGCCAGCCTCACATTGACAAGCTCTTCCTATCGTACCACTCTGACGAGCCCAATAATAAAGACCATTACCGGACGAAGCTCTTCCCATCACCACTTGACGTAGCCCCACAATGCCACCACATTGACAAGCTCTTCCTCCTCGATCACTTCTGGACGAAGTTCTATACAATCCATTCACTCGACGAGCTCTTCCTCTCGATCACCTTGACGAGCCCTACTAACTATTCACTCAAACGAGCCCTTCTCCGCCCTCACATGACAAGCCTTGCCACCATTCACATTGACAACCTCTTCTAGAGATAGGCCATGCAGCCTACGACTCAACTCATGCAAGTTGAGCAATGGAGGTCAACCATTCGAATTGACGAGTCCCATCAAAAGCAAGTCACGCAGCCCAAGGAATCATCGCCACTCAGGCAAATCAACAGACGAAGCCCTGCAAGCTCATCTTGACGACCTCACTATTCCACACACGCCACGCGGCATAAGGGCTCGCCTCGCCCGATTTAATAGCCCACGCAGCTTCTCAACGGCCTAGTTTGGACAAGTTTGTCCGCTTCAACCCACTCTCGCCCGTGATCGCTCTCAAAAGGAGAGCATGGAATGCACCGGCAGAGACACAAACAACAAAAAAAAAAAAAAGGGAATGAATATTTATTGAAGTGGAGGCCACATGTCTCTCTGCCCGCCCAACAAAAACAAACAAGTATACATGGAAGGAAAGTATGAAATGCGCAGCGACAAGCAAAGGACTTTAGACGCGTCGCGAAGAGGAATGGGACGGAGAATAAGGAAGCCCACCTTCCGTGGGAGTGCCAGGATCTTGAGAATAATTTGCAGAGGAAGATTCCTCTGCCTCCTCGTCACTGGGAAGATTGAAGTTGAAATCTAAATCTGCATAAGCACTAATTTCCTTTTGCTGGAAGGCGAGCCACCTAGAAGCCTACTCGAGCGCCGGCTCTACCCCCAATCTTCCGATAACTTCGCCTCCGCCCACCAAGGAAATCCGTCACGATGAAGATCCCCATAACTGCGGACACTCCTCCTTCAGCCACTCCGCCAAGCCTCGCAGAATGAGGGCCTCCGACGAGCTACTTCTAGCCAGCCGCTGCCTTGAGCTTCACAAGCAGCCGCTACATCTACCGGCAAGAAGCTTATCACCCAGTCACATTAACTCGCGCAAGTAGCCTTCCCCGAGACTCCGTGGGCAAAGCCTACTCCCGGGATGAGATAGTTCTTCCTAACCGCTCAAGCTCATAATCGGGCCGACGCACCCATCCTCGGAAACTCAGCCTAAGTCGCTCGCAAATCCCTAACTCGCTACGAACCTCCCGGTTACCTCAACCGCCACCAAAGCCATCTCGAACTGCCTCTCTACTCCCTCCGCCCCGAGCCCGGTCGACATAGTGTGCTTTAACGATTTAAGCCTCTCTCGCTCTCTTCGCACACACGCATCATCCCTGTAGCTTAGTCCGTCGTATAGCAGAAGCCGCCGCTCTCTCATAAATTCTGTTAACTTCACATGTTCATTTTAGTTTGGCCTTCTAGGCCAAACCTTTCAAATGAGTAGCTAGCTGCACATCAAACATGGAGTCAACATCCTATGCGAAGTTAGTGCGGAGATAGACATAACGAGACACAGAGACTTACCGAGGCAACACCTTGAAGAGACAGAGCCAAAGCCTCGTCGACAAGCAACGCCTTCGACCTCTCAAGATCGTAACTCCTTGGGAATGGACGATCACGCCGCGAGCCTCGCCAAGTAAGAAGCAAGAACCCCATCCTCACCGGTTTTCGACCCGAGCCTCTTCAACCCTCCGCCCCGGGCGAGGGTGACCTTGCACGCTCACGGCGATTCCGCATCTGATGGGCAACCGCCAACGGCCGTTCTCGGTGGTCCGCCCAAGAGATCTTCGCCTCCCCGCACGACGTGGGAGAGGTGGGGGCTGTGAGCCAAACTATAAGAGCACCCGCGCCCAGCGCCGGCACCCGCTCCGAATTTTGGAGCGGTGAATCGCATCGAGAAGACCTAAGATACCCCAATTTGGAACCCGTCGGCCGGCTCTATCTCTATCTAAGCCCGATTTTCCCTTTCGGGCTCGACACCCCCGAGGCTTCCTGATAATGCCTCCAAATGAACCAAAACCCTCTCCCTGGTGGGAGGGATGCAAAAGGACCAACGGGAGAGACTTTTGAGGGAGGAGGCGAGGGCCTCGTAGCAACAGTGGCGAGCAGTGCTTCCACCCGAGGGACCAAAGAATGTCCGGATGCACTGGGGGCTCCGTAGGGGTGGGCGGGAGCATCTCGCCAATCTCAATACTACAAGATCATCCTCGGGCCAACAGATCAATCCGAGCACTTGGGTAAATAGAAGGACACGCAATCAGAAATATTCGACAACCTCGTACAAGTCATACCCAAAAAACGACACAGATACTTACGGAGATTCTCAGGGGTGGTCCAGACCAATGGAAAGCCCAGTGTATCATCTTTGTCGAGGAGGTCATATTCCCAACCTCGACCACTAACAAAAAAGTAACGACCCTTCCATGACCTATGAGAAGAAGGGAGATCGGAAATTACCAAAGGAGATCCGTGGACTGTGAGAAAATAAAGGAAGCCCTGCGGTATCCTTCGTATAAAGACAGTTAAGCAAGCTATACTGGAACACCGAGTCCCGCATCCCTAAAAAGACCAATAGACCAACTAAAATACCCCCAAACCGTTAGGCGAGCTGGGAGGGGCGCACGTTGCATGTTGTAAAACCCTTTATGAAGGTGCAAAGGAAAACGAAGACCATTCCCTTAAAGGCGATCGCACACCATTTTTGGTACAGGAACTACGTAAGTCAAAACATCAGGGGACCACACCCGAACATCAAAAGGAGGTCGGAAACGTTCAGCGAAAGTAGCCCCATATGAAGGACCGACCTTGTTGGGCCCCACGTTTTTAGCATCGAATCCACAGGAAAATGAGGTAATCGCATCCCTTGATATTCAATCAAGCTCACTCTCCCCTTACCCCCGTCTCAGGGAAGAGGAGGGGGTGCCCCGTGACATCTCGAGTCTCGACCGGCAGCCCTCAGCGGCTCCAGAACATTCCTAGTCCGCCAACATCGGCCATAACCCGGAGGGTCACCACCACCTCAAAGAAGAAGAACGAATTCACCCATGGCAAAGGCAAGCGACAAGAAACAAAATCCGATCGACTAAACCCTAACGTTTCGTCGTACCAATCGAAAAGAAATCGAAATGATACAGACACAACGAACTCGAAGAGGCAAAGGATAAAGGCTACATAAAAGGACACAGACAGAAGATTAAGAAAGAAAGGGTCTTGGAAGTCGAAGTAGACAAGACGAAAGATATCCACGAAAGAAACAAAAAGAAACTGGGAGGAGTGGGAGAAATGAGCGCGAAAACCTAAGAGTCATCATTATCACAAGACATAAGACAAATGACAGCGCCTTTAACTAACCCAACCCCTAACACACGTGAAACTCCGCAACCTGATAATGAGAGGAATTACTTCTTGCTCCACGCAACGCACACAAGGGTCGGGGTAACCGGGATGTGGTTTAAAAATAGGGCTCGTGCCCACTAAACTCAAGTCTAAAGAAGTGATGCGCCTAGCACAACACCCAGGCCCCTCAGTACCGGCCCAAAACGAAGGCCCAAAGGGCCAGGTCCATATCCAACGAATCAGATCATACACCGCCCATGCAGAAAATAGAATGACCCCTAACAGTATATTATCCTGCCGATCCAACCAAACCTTATCAATAAGGAAGGGAAAATAATAACAGATCATCGCCAATTGGATCTCCCCCCAATAAGGAAGGAGGATTAAACAAATGCCTCCTTCTAACCTGTGACCGAATCAGATATCGACAGAATAAGAAATATCCCACCCCAATGGGATACGAACCCAATCACCATCCAACTGTAAAATATTCACAGGTCACTAGTCCACCCCATCGGTGAAAGGTACGTCAACACATTCGCCTCTGCGCCCTTCGTCGAAAGAAACCACCCATCGGAGCGGCCATGCACCGCCCCGACCTTATTTTCTCTTGTTCTACGAGAAAGTGCCACACGGAGACCACAGACCTCCATACGATCCTGTTTCAATCCAAACGATCCAGACGCCAGCATCCCAGCCCTCAAACGATCCGGGTCCGGCCCAGCGACCCCCACACGCTCCAGCCCAGTTCCGGTTAAAAAGACATCATCACCATGCATATAGTTTCCTACGCAATAACCGTACAATCATAATTCTCATATACATCATTCCATGTATATGTCCTTAATGCAATTGGAAATACAAAATCAAGCAATCAAAACACGAATAATGACGACTTTCAAAAGGTGTAATACAGCCCGGTGACACTATTCACACACACAAATGAAAATTTTCACATACCACGTTAATGCATTTTTAGTAAACGCAATATAAATATTTTCATATATTAAATCATACACAACAAATATTTCTGATACTTGATAATTCTCAGAAGTTCTCAAGGTTTTTATGCGTGAGTGTTTTGATGCATTTTATTTTGATTTTGGTAACTATATTAATCTTGGAGAGCAATGACTTAAAGTGGAGCAAAGTCGAGGATCGAAGCAACAAAGTTCATTTTAAGTACCAAGGGAAGCTGGTGCTTGAGCAATGGCACCCCGGCACTGAATCTCAGAATGGAATAGCAAGGGTGGCGCCCTAATGCTTAAACACATGACCAACGCTTGAATCAACAAGCAGGATAAAATGTATAGCACCGGCTCAACACTTGAACAATGGCACCCAGGCATTTTCACGGACCTCAAGCCCAAAATTTTCCAAATTTTGGCCTTTTTATTTCTCCATAAGAGAGGATACTATAAATGTAAGCTGTTAGGGTTTCAAAAGGGGCTTCGTGCTTTTAACAACCTGCTGCTTTATTTTTTGTGAGAGAGAAACATAGTTGAGAAGAGAAGATTTCTACTATATCTCTGTAGTTCTTTCTCTTTTCTCTATTATGACTCCCTTTACATATATGTTTTTATTCAATTTATGATGTTTTAGATTTTATTTCTAGGGGGCTAGACATTAGATTATGAATGTTTGAATTTTATCTAGTTTTAAATTGATTGATGTTTTAGTCCATATCTATATTGAGCATTTCATTCTTCTCATAATGTTGTGGTACTTGGCCATTATTCACATGGATTTAGATTCAATTTGAGATCAAGAAGCTGTATGATTGAATTTGACCTTGAACATGATATACCATATGATTATCATTGAGTAGAGATATTTATGAGATTATATGTGGTTTTATGATTTTCTATGCTTAATGAGTTATGTAGATTCATAGTTATCACAGAGATGTTGTTAAGTTATCTATTGAATATATATTGATGCTAAGATTAATAAATTGATATTTCAGAAATCCATCATCAATATAGGTATAAAACATTGATTAATTAAACTAGGTGATTGAAATTGGATTGATCTTGGTGAAATCGGTATCCAAGAGCTTCCATACATCGAAGTTTCATCATTTGTATAACCTAGTGTATCCATTTTAGGTTAATTAAATTTATTCACTTCTTCATTTTATTTATTCAAATAAAATTGGAGTTAGATTTAATTTCTGTGACTTGATAGAAACTATCTCATGGGACGATACCATATTGATTCACTATCCCATACTTGTTGTACTCCACTCGCCCTGCACTTGCACTTAGTTTTTCACCTCATGTGTATGTGCCATTAACTAGGAAACTTCCTCAAAATGAGTTGGGCTTTGCAATTCTTTTATAAAATACATATTTTATATTAAAACTACTTGTTTAGGAATTTATTCACTTCCAAATTATTTTACCTTTTATACAAAGAGAAAGAATAAGTTAAATTTTTTTAAAATATATTTATTTAGTTAAGTACCTATTTCCTGTTTCCATGACTCTACTCATACCATTCAACTTTCCATCTTTCATCAATAAGAAGTGAACCTAAAAGAAAAAGTGATGACAAAATAAATATTGTATCTTGTTTAGTTAGAATATATATAATAAGCCTCATAACAACTAAAATTTTCCATTAGAACAAACAAATGAAAGAACCGTTATAAGAACAAACAAATGCATAAAGAGATTCATATAGACTCTAAATAAACATCACACCAAATGCATAATCGGGTTTAATTAGAGATTCTAAAAACTTTTGGTGATTAATAGATTGTGCTTCAAGTTGATGAAAGCCCACAAGAGCATCGACTTAGGCATTCAAATGTACTAAAAAAAACTTTCAAATCAAGCATGATGTTTCGATATGAAGCTCTTTTGTATTTAACAAACAAGAGAAATATTTATATCACCAAAGTAACCCAATGTTCGGGTTTATAGAAAGTGAAGAAAAGAAACAAAAACTAATGAAAATGATTTCTAATGTTTAGCTTCACCATGAAAATATAAAAATTCTTAAAATTTTGTTCATTTTAAAATTCATTTAATTTTTATAAATAGAAAGAATAAGTAAATGATTTTGAAGCAACATATAAAAAGGAATTTATAAATTTTGAATATATTTTTTATTTTCTTTTCCTATTTTAGATTCCTCTTTACTTTTTATCTCTGCATTTTCTTTCCAAATTTTCTAGGAATAAAGAATGGTTTTAGAAACAAAATTATCGAATAAAGAGTACAAGAAACAATGGCATGAAACCTAATTAGATAAGAATCTCTACAAATTATCCATGGTTCTCTATGACTACTACTCGTGAATCAATCAACATCAGACACTTTTAAGGATAATTTTGAAAGATACGAAAAAACAAAAAAAAACATTGTGATATATACATAATATGCACTATTAGGTAATTAGATACAATAATATTTATAAAACCATTCATTATGAAAAGGTCAAAATTTCCAAGCAAACTAGAAATTTAAAATATACTTAAAGAATTAGCGCAAATGCTTTAAATGTTATAAGAAAAATAATTTCTCAAAAATATTTAATATTTTAAGTCCTAATAATTTTATAATGAAATGAAAGGAAATTCTAAAATAAAAATTATAAGAAAAACATTAATATATATATATATATATATATATATATATATATATATATATATATATATATATATATATATATATATATATATAAGGTTTATGAACTTTTCATAAATCTCTATTTATTCCAAAGGAATAAAAAAATCAATAATCACTAATTGGTTTTAGAGTTTTTTTCCAATAATCAATAGAAGTGGACGGCTGCACTTAGTCATTTAATTTTGAATTATCTACTATTTGCAACATAAATTTGTGAATAGACTAATCATAAGTGGTAGTTTATAGCAATGACTATTTCTTAAGAGATTTTAACTTTAACTAGAGTTTTGTTTTTTTAGCAGCCACCCCATCCTCTCCTCTCATTTGGAATTTGTGATTTCTTTCTGCCTCCTTCTTTTCATAACATCCCAAGAAAGAAGGGATGGTTTTTTTTGGCTTTCTCTTACTTGAAATCCAGGAAACCCTTAAAATCCAAGATTTCGATAAAGTGGTAAAATAGAGCCTCGGGGTTGAAAATCCGAAATTTTTCTAGATCTCGGATGACGAAACAGACTCTCCGTTGAACTCGTCTCGTGAAATTTATCTACCACGTCGAATTTCGTTAGATTCCGAGGTGGTCGGGATTTCACGTGCTGAGGCGCGTGGGGTGTCGGATGACACATGGCAAGGTTAGGGGATGCCACATGGCACCATAGAAGTGTGACATTTGGCATAAAAAGGAGTGGCTCACAATTAAGCCATGTGGGAAAAGGAATCCCATGGCTCACATTAAGCCATGTGGTTGATGATGTCATAATGGGGGTTTAAGAAAAATGAAGAATAAATATGGAAAATTTATGGCCACACATGGGACTTGAGGAAAGGAGGAGGAAATTGCCTCCTTTGACCCATACGGTCAATTCTCATCCAAAATGGGAGAGAATGACTAAAAGAGAAGAGAAAATGAAAGGAAATGAGATGAGAAAAGAGAAAAAGGAAAAGAAAAGCAAAAAGGAAGGAAAGAGGGAAACGATTCTTAGAGAGAAAATGGAGGAAAAAGGAGAAAGGAGGAAAGGGAAAAGGAGGATTTTCCCCGGGTTTTCAGGGCGGCCGACGCTCGAAGTTCGAGGACCAGTTGGCACGAAGTAGATCTACGCGGATTAATTCAAAAAAGTCGAGTTTCGACAAACTCCAAGAGGCAGGATATTTTCCTACTGTTTACTTTTAGCCTAAAGGCTTTATAATGGCAGGGGTTGCTTATGGGAGGCCATGAGAGTCATGAATTAGTTCCAAGCCTGGGGACTAAGGGGTATGGATTCATGACCGGCCGCATGACCGCTGGAGTTAGGGAGCCAACCAGAAACCAAGGTTCTAGGTATTATGGGTTGTCGATGTATAGCTCGGAACCAAACTCGGTTCATGTTTGTGAAGGGGCCGCGAGGTACCCCGTTGGAATGGTCCCAAGTTGAAACCGGTCGTGTTGGTGGCTTGTCAATAACATGCTAAGTGTGGAATCGGGTGATATCGATGCATGCTTTTGATGTATTAATATGTTTTGTACGGAGTGCAGATTATATGTATCACTCATATAATTATCCGCGGTGTATGTTTCATTAGTGCTCATTCATGCATGTAACATGAGGAAAGGAAAATGCGTGGCATCATGCATTTCAAATGCACGGTCACATCGCATCGGGTCGAGTGTGGGTGGGGTAAGGTTTATTCATCAATGTTGGTGAGTGGAGTGCGTGAACTCGGGAAAAATGGAGATGAAGTCAGTAGAAGATTCCAGGTGTGTAAATGATCAAATGATAAATTACATGGTTTGGGCGAACAGAGTTGGGGTAGATCCCCCCCGGGGTGAAAGTCCAGCGATTATTCACGGTTAGACATGAATCCAGACGATGTAAGTTCGTGAAAATGTTGAAAAGCGTCTGGCGTCCTACGGTGTAAACCGGAAATCAAGTGGCTATAAAATAAGAAAAGAATCAAAATCGGTTTTGATAAATAAATTGGAGGGTTTTCAATGGTTTAGTCAGGGTGTGTGACTGGTTTTATTTCACATTTGGCATTCCAGGTGTGAGGGAGTCGGTTGGGACTCAGGTGGTGAGCATGAGGGGTTGCATCTCATGCATGATATAGACATTTCATATAGAAAATAATTGTATGGAATGTGATTGATTGTTTATATATACCATTGCATATGCATTTTAGGTGGGGAGTAACCCTTGTAGGAAAATTTTCTACTGGGCTTTGCTCACCCCAGATGCGTGGGACTGCTCAGTGCAGGGGACTATCCGAGGGAGACGACACATTCGATGAGGTATCTATTGAGGAAGAGAATTCGAATGTGAAACTAAGTAAATATTTTGTAAATATGTACAAATCTTTTTGTAAAAGCGAGCATGAAAACTATGAGAAAATAGTTCATTATTTTGTTTTTATGAGTATGGATATGAGCCCATGTGGCTATATTACTCAGTGTATGTCGTCACCGCGAGGCGTTTAGATTCCGCGAGTTGACGGGTGAGTCAGCGGACCCGAAATGGGGCGTCACAAAATCACCTCCCATTATTTGATTCACCTCGAATCTGGATTCCCTCCCTGATAAAGTGGTTTCTTCCGCAATGCGAGTTTTCATTTTGATTGGCCTTTGTTTTTTCGTGCTTTTGTCGTCGACTTGTTGCAGTGAGTAGTTATTTGTTAGTTTTTGTGGCGAGCAATTAAATGGCAAAAGATACTTTGATTAAACGAAAAGTCATCGATCCTTGTTGGTATTATGTTTATGAATACTTAGATATGTTCTAGGCATATTGAATTATATCTTGCGTGAGCTTAGAGGCATTTCTTAGGTATTCAAAATTTGTTAACTTAGATGTTATGTTATAGTCCTAATGTTTTAACGAGTTTGATTTATGTGTTTGGATGTAAGCGTATTAGAATCAATGAAATTTCGAGTTTTCATTGTAAAAAAAAAGAAACTAGAGTTTTTGATAAATTCAAAGGGAAGGGTAAGGGGTAAGCAATCGCATTAGATCGCACATCTATGCTACCTCGAAACCATACAAATTAGTTAATGAAGCATAAAAAGTTTGAGAAGCAGTACTTACGGTCAGTAGAGCGCAGCCATTACTTGGGAGAATGGATGCAAATTGGTAACAAAAAACGGCAAATTTTCCTTAAGATCTAAAACTGAAATAGATCTCCAGTCATATATATTGAGATCTTCTTCATTGAAATCACAAAATGATATGGAAAAGTAAATGTTATCAGAAATGAGATTATGGTTGATCTAGAAAAAAAATGAAATCAAGGATAAAAAAATGAGGAATATCGGCGAAATAAGATGATGGACTTAAGGTTTTAGGGTTAGGGTAAGCAAAAGAAGATGCTCAATCTTGGATTCTTGATGCATTTGGGGACTTTAATTTCACTATTTATTAATGCTTTAAAAACCGGATCAGCTGTCGTGGAATTGAGCAGTGAGCCGACTAAAAACTTACGACTCAATGAAAAAATTTGTTTTGACTTCACCGAATCAAAAATGAAGTAGGCAGGCCAAGCAAGTGGTACTTGAGCGAGCTAGTTCTTACTTAATCAAGCGATTCACTCCTCGTCTTTTTGCACAAGTTGAAATCACTTCATTTTAATGCTTTTTACATTGAAGCGGCGCCGTTTTATCTTTGGTGTATAAAGTAACAAAATTGTTTTGTTTTTGTCTTTCTCTTCCATTCCTCTTGGTCTCCTCCTCTTTATGCCTCTGTTCCCATATGGGTGGTACTCTTCCAAAATCAGACAATAGCCTCTTCATTACTTGGCAACTTTGCCAGTATTGAGCATGGTGACAATCCCTGGACCCTGTCGTAGCACCAAGATGTATTTTTGTAATGAGATATAAAAGATGAGATTCATTTTTCTATCATTTCGGGACATTTATTTTTCTGTTGCATCATTTATGAATTAAAATTTTAAAGCAAAATAATCTCGGTTTTGATTGCCATTTCTATAATGGGAGGAAAATTGGATTAACTTGGAAAATAATTTAAAATAGTAAAATAGTAGAAATTACGATTACATATGGAGAATTTGACAAAATTCTATTTGATTTGTATTTATGATATATATATATATATATATATATATATATATATATATATATATATATATATATATATATATATATATATATATATATTTCCTACGTAAATGTATCTCCTTGGGATGGCTCTAACCCTAGGCCATATCCTCTTTATGCCAGCTTAAGCTCTTAACCACTTAATCTATGTCTTATTGGCATGACATAATTATATTTTATTTGTATTAATGAAATAATTTTATTTGGAAATTCTATATATGACATAACTCTTTTTTAAGTGCAGTATCGTATCGTATAATTATGTTACACCAAGCAAAATTGCCTTATAGAAATTATTTTAAGAATGAGTTGAGATTTCTTATTAAATATTTTCCTACTTCTTATAATGGTGATAAATATATTTTTAGAAATAATAAATATCATGTTGATTTAGATTATGAAAATATAACATCTTATGTTGTATTAAAAATATGAAATCTTATAGGTATAAACTTTCTAAAAATGTTTAATAAATAGAAGAGTTGTTGTAAAAAAATTTTATAAAAAGATTTTTTCCATTTTATGATCAATTTTATTTTAATAATATATAAATGATTTATTTTTATGATGTCACCGGTTAGACCACATTGGACAGTGAACCATAAACATGTAACTTTGATTAAAACTTTGTTTAGTTTTTTAAAACATTTAATTATTTACATTAGAAAACATACCATGACTTTATAACTAATATTTTGAGGCCATTTTTCCATGCAATCAATTTGATCTGGTGATACTAGTATGACTTATGCAAAGAAAAGTAAGGGAAAGCTCATATTTTATTGAATGTAAAAGTGGCTATATGTAGCGCCTTAATCAACACAGCTAAAATAGTGCATCTGATAAAGCAAAGAAGCGGGTCGAGTTTCCTAAACGATAGGAATTGTTAACAAGAAAAACTAAGTCTACCATAACTATAAATTAAGAAAAACTAAGTCTACCTGACATTCCCACTCCCTTAAACTAATATCATATCAATTGATGCATGGATTTTGACAAACTCCCGCTAAGTTCTTGCAACTTTCAAATTAAATAGCTTTAATGGCAATCCATTAGATGCAAGTGGTCTTTAGTTCATACGATAATCCGGTTTGATTGTCCCATCTTGGTAGTAAGGTCTACAGAAAGTAGGCAGAACATTGATGTATTTTGCTTGACCATCATGCGAGGTTTAAAGAAGAGGACGATTGTTGAGCTATTGTTGCGATAAATTATAGTTGTGTCACTTTGAGATTCAGTCAAAGCACCGCTCTGTATCCTTCGTAACTCATATAGCACAGTGTGCAGTTCTTTGCAGCAAATTATGTACATGAGTGGATGCTTGCAAGAGGACGAATCATTCACGAACTAATAAAAATACAAAGTGAGTGCTCTTGCCCAGTCGCCACACATCTCTGCGTAATCACTATCGGAAAATCCCACAAGCTGGTGGTTCTTTTGTTTGCAATAAAACACACCAATGTAAAGTACTTTGGCATACCTTAACACGTGTTTAGCGACTTGGAGATGGAGTGTAGTAGGATAGACCATGCACCGACAAGAAAGATTGACCCTGAACATCAAGTCTAGTGCAGTGGAGGTTAAAACCCTGTAAATTACCCACTACTTGTTTTGTAAGAGTATCAACCATGAGATATTTTCCATCAACTTTGTTCTTGGAATAATGGGATTTGTGCATTGAATTGCAATCGACCATTTGAAATCTCTTTAGAACATCACGAGTGTATTTTGTTGATATAAGAAATCATTGTCCACTTCTTGAGATTTCTGGCTTGATAAAATACCTCATTTTCCCCGAATCACTCATTTCAATTTGCATCATATAGTGTTTAAAAGAAATGAACGAGAGATTCATCATTCCCGGTAAATATAAGGCCATGCATTTTGGCCTTAGCAATGAGAATAAATTGAATAGTATTCAAATTGAAGCGACGGAGAAAAAACTTCTTTGTAGTCGACTCCGTATTCTTTGGGTAGCATCCCTTTGCAACAAGTGGACCTTATATTTTGTCAATTTCACCATGTTCGTTGAGTTTTTCTTGTCTACCCATTTAACTCGATTGATTTTGTCAATTCCCAGTATTGTTTTTTCGACCCGAAAAACCGAGGAACTTGGAATTCAACGGTCATTTTGATATGAATGTCTTAAAAAATAGGGATTCGAAGGATGGGAGGAGACAAAGTCCACTTTAAAACCAAAGAGAGATACGAGAAGTGCTCCTTGCGGCATATATTGATGTTGGCAGCTGATTGGTATGAGATTGCATGGTTGTGGAGTGCAGGTGCAGTAATCATATGTGTGGAAAAAGGAATTATTCTCTCAATTTGATGACACTTTTCGAAAGTCGATCAAGGCTGTGGCCTTGATTTTCGGGGTCAGTTGACGACCCAGATCAACCCATGAAATTTCTATCTTAGATGGATCTTGTACTAAGTCTTAGTACCATCGGTACGACAACCGTGGACAGGTTACTAGGCACCACTTCTATATCGTCCCTTCAGGGACCCATTCATTCATATTTAAATCTAAAATATAATAAAATGAATAATTAAGTCGTAGAATTAGATCCACGACCCTCATTACAATAATTACATACCTACTTATTGCTCTGATGGTCAAAAAAGAATTTTGCAAAAATCCTTATATAAAACACTTTTATAAAAAATTTACTCAAAGGTATATGTCGGCCTCCTTCGCAATCACGGCCTCGTTGAATTGTAGGTCTCCTGTGCAGTCCTATACGAAGGGGGTCCCACGACGGGGTGAGCAATGCTCGGTATAAAAATTCTCCTACAAGGGCTACTCCTACCTAAAATACACATCGATGGCAACCATAACGTTGATCACATTCCATATAAATAATGCAATACTATATGAAATATTACGTGTCATGCTGTGAGATGAGACTCCTCATGCCCACAACTTGAGTCCCTATCGACTCCCTCAGACCTGCAATGCAAAGTGTGAAAACCAATCATTGGTGTTTCACCCAATGACTTAAACTATTGGACAACCCTCCAATATTCACTTGAATTTTTTTATCAAATCCCGTGTGTTGTTCATGGGCCAAGTCTTTTTCGGGTTCACATCGTCTTCACCGCCCGTGATCATGTCTAACCACATATAAATTTGGGTCTTTCACCTTTTTTTTTTTGGGGGGGGAGGGATCACCTACATCTTGCACGATCCGAACACATGTGATTTATATTTATTATTGTTTTATACAACCGTGAGTCTCGATTTTTGACGTGGTCCCATTTCCAAGCTCACCACACATTCACCAAGAATGGTGAATAACAGTACCATGCACCCACACTCGACTCAACGCGATGTGACCGTGCATATGAAATGCAATCATGTCATTTCATGCTATGTCATGCTACCTGCAACATTTATAAATTCCAGATAATTATATTTCCTACATATAATTTCCATTTATCAAAATTTCCATGTGATGAGTGCCTAAAATATTTGTGCCATACCCGTGTCTGTCTTATCATTTTAGCTTAATTTTACATTTAAATACGTATTTATATAGCCCAATATCTGATTTTTGCTTTTGTGTGAATAGAAGGTGGAACGGGAACCTTTTGGAAGCATTTTGGGCGAGAGTAGAAGTCATGAGTGGCGAAAGCGTCGCGATGTTCCAGCGTGTGACGATCTCCATCTTGGCGTTCAACGTCCTTGACGTTGGATCAACAAAAATAGAAGTCAACAAGTGGCAACGTCGCGACATTGCAACGTCGCGACGTCAGCGCGATTTCTGCCTCTCCATCATTAAAAGAAAAAGGGGACCAGAATTCGAGGGTATCAAGATACGTACGAACTGGAACGCAGGCATAGACGGCGAAATCGATGTGACGAGTTTTACTTTTGTATTTTCTTCTGTTCTGATTAGATTGCTGATGTTTTATAGATTGAATACTTGTGTACTTACGTCGGTATAATTTAAGATTCATATCTAGGGTGTTGTTGAACCACGTCATGGTTGCATGGATTAAAAGATTCATATTTTATATTATTGATTTGTTTATGACTTGTTAGTATTTTTCTCTATATCTATGATTTTATTTGCGCGAACGATGCGTACGACATTGGCATGATTATCTTTGTGGATATTCGGTCGAGAGATGAGAGATGCCCGAGGGATCTGGAATGTGGAAGCGTTGATTAGTTGGGTATTAGAGATCGTTGGAGACCACAAGAGGTAAATTCAGTTATAGCATTTAAGTTTAGATATCAGGAGTTGGGATAGAAATACATAATACTAGAATGGCGATGCCACCTAAGGAAGAGTATATCGTGTAACACGTGTGATCTTCGTAGTAGCCAGGTCAACTCATGAACATAGCTGACCAATAATTTATCTTGAAATAAATCAAAGGTGGAGGCTTGCGCTGTCTCATAACACAGTATTCTACTAGATGAATTGATTGGTGCCAATGTTGCCATGAAACATCGGATGTGTTAAAAACTAACATATTCTACTTCTGCATCGACGATTGATATGTGCCATGACACCTCTATTATAATCTGTGCGTGCACTTCTTTTCTCACATCAGCTTTGGCCTATCATTTTAAATCAGTCTGGGAGTAAAGTCTTTGTGTTGGTTTTGTTTGATGTGTTATTGCGTCTGCAAAGTTACGGTGAAGGCGCATGCGAAGGCGGGATCTCAGGTTTGGACTATAAAGCTGGATCAGGAAGGCTTTGGATCTGTGAAGTGATATGGATGAGATCAAAGTCATGTCTTGGAAAGCCTGTTGAAAGCAGAATCATGACAGCCCAGGCAAAACGAGCCACAAAGGGGCAGAATCCCAGAATGCGGACGAATCGAGCACCGGGCCATTTATCACGGCCGATAGTCCATTCATGTTGCTAGAAGGAGTTTGTCCTACACGCCTAAGTTGTTCCATGACTATCTGAAGACCACTATTGAGTAAACAACTTTGAGTTGATGTCAGTAACTTTACAGATGCTTCAGAACATCCTATTCCATGGATTGCCCAATGAGAATCCAAACATGCATTTGACCAACTTCCTCGAAGTCTGTGACATGATAAAGTACAATGGGGTCACTGAAGAGGCACTCAGGTTGAGATTGTTCCCACTCTCACTAGGTGATAAAGCCAAGCATTGGTTGACAAGTCAAGTATCAGATTCCATTACTTCATGGAACGATTTAGTGCAAAAGTTCCTGACCAAGTTCTTCCCACCTGCGAAAATTGCTCAACTGGTGCAAGAGATCAATACTTTTGGACAACTGGAAGGAGAGAACCTGGTAGAAGCATGGGATAGATTTCATGAACTGTTGAGGAAGTGCCCACATCACAGACTGACCAGATGGATGCAGGTCCATAATTTTTATAATGGTCTGAGAAATGCGACTAGAACAGTGATTGATGCCTCGGCAGGAGGGTCGCTAATGAAGAAGACCACAGACCAAGCATATGAAATCTTGGAGGATGCTGCTACTAATACCAATCAGTGGCCTAGAGAGAAGACTACACCAGTGAAGGCCATAGGCGGCACAGACAACGAGGTTCTTAACAATCCTGGTTGCTGTGTGTACGACACTAGAGCAACTAACTAGAGCCGGCAAGGTGCAGCGAATGTCATGCAGACCGGCCATGTGAGTTGTGAATTATGTGGAGGGCGACGCCAGCGTACACGGAATGCTGTCGGGAAGCCGAAGCGCTAGAGCGGGCTCGGTGTGTCAGGTTTAATCGAGTCGTAGCAAACAGGAGTCGGTATGGAAACATTATGGAACAAGTGAGCCCGAAAGGGTAGGCGTAAATCAGAATAGTCAGAACAGTCAGGGTTATGGATAGAGGAATAATCAGAACAACATTCCACCACCCCGAGTAAGCGAACCACCTACGGAGAAAAAGGTGGACTTGGAACAAGCCCTTGCGCAAATGCTAACATCTCACACTGCCTTTATGAATGAGAGGAAGGCGAATATGCAACATCAAGCCACCCAATTGAACAATCAAGCAGCACAGTTGAGAAATTTAGAGGTGCAGATGGGCCAAATGGCCAATCTTTTGACATAAAGGCAGCCGGGTTCCTTACCAAGGAACTCAGAAGTGAACCCAAGAAGAGAGGGGAATGAACATGTTAAAGCAGCCATGCTGAGAAGTGGTAAAGAATTGTAATACAGAGCAGCCCTGAGAGACGGAGGAGAATTGCAAGCGAGAAAGTCATCTGGCCGTCCAAAGCGATGTCTGAGAAACGACCCCAAGAAAAACAGTCTATACGAGATAAAACTGAAACAAAGGATTGCACACAACCAATAGCCCGAATCAAGTATCCGAAGTAAGAAGTATAAGTTGGATAAATGATTCTGAAGTTCATGGAAGTATTTAAGAAACTGTACATCAATATTCCATTTGTTGATGCTCTAGAACAGTATGTTAAGTTTATGAAGGACATCTTGTCTCAGAAGAGGCGGCGGATTTACTGACGTTAACCTAAGCTGGGGTGTATCTGGAGGAAGCTAAAGTAAGGCCCAAAGACCTGGCGGTTCGCTTATCCTGTACCATTGGAAATCTTTATATTTGAGAGGGCAATTATGTGATTTGGGGCGCGATATTAATCTCATGCCCTTGTCCATATTTAAACGTTTGGATAGGAGAAGCCCATGCCTTGATCACACTCCCACTGTGACGGATCCTTAAAGCATCGAGAGGGGTGATAGAAGATGTCTTAGTGAAGGTTAGTTTATCTTCCCAGGAATTTCATTGTATTAGATATGGAAGAAGATAAAAATACCCATAATCTTGGTGGAGCCGTTTCTTCTTATTTGCGGGAGAAGCTGATGATTGATGTTCAGAGGGACAAACCCTCTCCAATGGCGGAACATACGTACTTACAATCACCCGGTTAGGGAACCTTTCTTGCTTGGTCCGGCGTCGGTAGGCCTGGGCGGGGGTGTTGGAGCAATAACTACCCCTGATGGGGCACCCATTCTAACATCTTTAACACTAGGAGGAATCACAGCTGGCACCTCCTTCCCGGTATATTAGCCTCGTTGGGGCAAGCCCGAAGTCATTTGGTCATTGGAGGCAGTCAGGATCCCCTTTAGGACTATGGCCCCATCCTGCTGAGCCTCCTCATCTAAGGGAGACCGCCTAGGTCGCTTCTCCCCATAACTAGAGGCATTTGCATCCTTAAGTCCTGAGACCATTTCGCCTTCACCACGACAAACTCAACGGCAAGCGAAACATTTCTTATCTCAGCAGGTTAAATGTCGCTCTCTGTCAATCCTAAAGTCTTTATATTGGGTGCAAGATTGCCTTTGTGCCGTGCCTTTGTCTCTCTTCTTTATAGAGTGAGAGCGACTGCGTGACCTACGAGGCTAGCTAACTGCAGGTGGGCCTCACTAAGGTCCTTATAGTGGCCCTGGATTTGGTCACCTCTTGGTGGGAGTCGATTGAGAGGAGCATGGGACCAACTTCGGGAGATCGTGAGAACAAGAAAACCACGCCAGCCAGGCCTCAACGAGGCGACAAGCGGGGGACAACGGGGATAATGTAAGAATAGGCTACCACTTGTCTCATAAATTCCACCATTAGTAGAAGCTCATGATTGTGCTCTACCTCAGTTCTTATCTCGAAGCAAGCACTTTGATGTTCTCTTGAGCCGGCCTTCTCGATCTAGTTTACTAATCGGCTTACACTCTTATCAGCGACGTCAAAACAAATCTCCTGCGAGATATCTAGCATGTACGAAGGTTTGAGCACATTACAGCATGGAATTTGAATGGTGTTAAGATGGATAAGTGTGAGAGGTGCCCACAGGAAACATATGAAACTATTTCACCAATAACGTGCATGGAAGCAAAGTCGATGAATGCTTGCTCTCCAAGCAAAATAAACGGTGTTATCGCTTCTCATATGATTGAAACAGCGGGTCATCTGACGCTACAAACTAATGTTGTAAGGGTTTGGCGAAGGATCACCGATTCCTCATTGGACATGGAAGAAGCAAGGATGCTTCTGGAAGGCTGAAATCCCGAGCCCGGGGACCCCTTTTCTGCACCCCTACTTTGTGGTGGGTTTCACTCTTAACCTCTCACCATTCTGCAAGCCAATAATAAAAAAATTTAAAAAAAAAAAAAGGAGGGGGAGATCAACTCAACAATAACCTACCAAAGTGATCCACGAGGACCGAGCCCTAGAAGCTTTATAAAGCTATTGAAACTTGGGCTCGAGTGCATCTCAAAACTCCACGTGCAAATTAGACCCCGAAAACCTACCGGCGGTTGAAAGGCGCGTGTAAACGAAATAGAACTAACAAACAATCCACGTAAAATCGAAAGTAGAGCAAATAAAAAACCCATCAAAATACCAAAAGCGATCAGGATCCTCTAAGTGGCTCCTTCACCAAAAACTTCAAGGGTG
This sequence comes from Tetrastigma voinierianum, assembly GCA_016808115.1. Classification (NCBI taxonomy): domain Eukaryota; kingdom Viridiplantae; phylum Streptophyta; class Magnoliopsida; order Vitales; family Vitaceae; genus Tetrastigma; species Tetrastigma voinierianum. The sequence continues at coordinate 18,351 of JAEQBH010002127.1, read as the reverse complement.
TTGCAGAAAAGTGGAATACTTTGAATAAAAAGAGTAGAAGCAAAGAAGTTGCCTTCCATGCCCCTACTCTTATATAAGGTAATGCATGAACAGGCGCATAATGGCAGATGGATCATGCTTGATATCAGAAATGACCAGGCATTCCCAGCGTTTCGTTTTACATTAAAACACTTTGCCTTATAGGGCATAAGACAAATAGAGCTTATGTGCAGTGCCATCCGATTGGTAGGCCCTAGGGCTTGTTCATCAAAAAGGGCTTGGGTCTATCAACCAAGTAGAGCCCAATGATCAACCCCAACTGGGAGGTACGGTAAATCATCTCCATGAACCGATGTGACTTACCGGGAGTCCCCCTTAGGAAGGTAGCAGAATTCCTCTGGCGGGACATAAAAACAAAATGAAATTAAATTCAACGCAACGATATGCCTAAAATCCGAATTTTATTAAAGTAGTAAATAGTTACATTGCAACCAAGACAAACATGCCTTGGTGGATCCCCAGCAAAGAACATCCGGACAAAATGTACTAGGCTACTTACAATAAGAAAAAAGAATAAAAAAGCCAAGGAAAATCGAGAGAGAAAATGCGAAAGGAGAATCGGAAAAGGCAAAGATGAAAAAGGAGAAGGAAGACAAAGAGGAAGAGGGGGAAATGAAAGACAAACAAAGAATCTGCATTAACCCACTTGAAATTTCCCCTCCTCTCAACTTTGCACCTCGACCGTCAAGGACACCAGCGCAGGGGGGCACGTAGCCCTAGCACAAAACTCCAAGCGAGGCGTGGCGTGTCGGGGCCCTCGTACTACTTTCGGCCGATCTACTCAAGGCCCAATGAAGAGTTCTGAAAAGGTGATATTGGCATAGGTAGGCCTCCCATATAGGACGTCCGATGGGTTGACACAGACATCATCTTCAAACACACAATATTCATAAACGGCCGAGTAGTTGTAGGAAGCAAGAGTCTTCACGATCATTGTTCCCACCTTCGTTGTCCCGAGAGGAACTCTCAATAGAGGATCGACTAACGGAGGAGGAAGACAAATCCGTTAAAATCTTATAAATTTAAACTAACCTCTCCATCATATCTATAGGATCAGTCCTAAGGCACAATAAATCATCATTGAGGAACATAATTTACTAGTAACATGCACCTTGGGACTAATTCACATTAATCACTTCCAATTTCCCATACAATGGGGCCTGACAAACAAATATTTTCCCCTCTTAGAAGACCATGATATTCTAGACGGAAAAAAGGGGGGCATTGTGAGTACCATGGCTTTTGGACCCAAATCATACTATCTAATAGGCGGCTCTCACGGGCATTGCCTAATTCAACCCAAAGAAAGCAGGGGCCCGAACAACCTGTTACCTCAAAACCATGCAAGGGTTGCTTAGACGGGAAAAATCCTTGCCTCGTATAAAGCCTCGAGTTCCCCAGCCGACTGTGCTGCCGTCTACACTAAGATATTCATCCATAGATCTCTTAATTCACTACGTCTCAAAATAATAATCCTAAATAAGGGAATTGGTCTTTGATAAAATTCAAGTTTTTATCCATTAGATCGGGAGATATTATCCCTCCATGAGAAATAATGGAGGTGAAGTACATGATAAGGAAGGAGAGGTTCTATCGCGACCTTAGCGGGATTATCTTTCCAAAATCAAGGAGGAATTCAAGTACAGCGAAGCCCCTAAACAGGAAAGGTACGCAATTTTGTCTACACTAATTGGCTTCCTGATATTCTCCATCCTTTTGGCTAGCAGCATCGGAGAGGCTAGCACATCATACTTGTAGCCCTTTTTTTTCTTTTACGAGGTTCTGTCGTCTTGCGATGCCCAAGGCCAAACGAATTAGGTACCAACACATGTGCAGGCAATTTTTCCTATTATCATAACCTAGCCTTAGGCTCCTTTGGAACCCAATCATAACCGAACTAAGCCTCCCTTTAGACTCGTTTGGTTTTATCATGCGTGGAAAGTATAAAAGAAAATTAAATATAATTAAAATTTTACAAAATTTTAAATTTCTTAGTTCTTATGTAATAAAGAAATAAATAAAGTGAGTTTGAATAAACATATAGAATTAATTTATTAAGTTTAAACCTATATTTTATTTTCTTCCAACTTTTCATTCCTTCCACTTTTCCTCTTTGTTTTCTTTCCTTATTTACTTTCCAAATTCTAGACAGAGCCTTAAGGCTTATTTGGTTCCTATTTTTGAAAATAGTTTTGTGTTTTCTAGAACAAAAAAATAATGGAATAATGAGAACATTGAGCAAACGTGGATCAGAGTGTTTGATTGTTTCCTTGTTTTTCGGGAAAAAAAAAAAAAAGCAGTTTTCAAAAGCGTAACAAATACTAATCTTCTCAATGAAAAAGAGGGTAAAGAATAATGATATGGGGTGGTATTTCACAATAAGGCTTTGTTTATCAAAAGATCGATGTTTAATTTAAATTTTATATATATATATATATATATATATATGACTAATACTGAAGAGTGAGATATATAGTTAGATGTTCCATCGATTGGCTACACAGGGAAGTAGTGAAAGCAACATATAGGCTGTTGGAGCTGCTCTCATATGGGATTGGTTTGGAAGGGAAAGCCCTGAAATCATGCGTGGGTGGTGATGAAATTGAACTTGAAATGAAAATCAATATGTATCCGCCATGCCCACAGCCTGAACTGGCTCTTGGAGTTGAACCTCACACAGACATGTCCACACTCACCCTACTCGTCCCCAATGATGTTCCAGGCCTTCAGGTATGGAAAGACAATAACTGGGTTGTTGTTGATTATTTGCCAAATGCTCTCTTTGTCCATGTAGGTCAATTGGTATAAAATAAATAAAATAAAATAATCTAATTGGATTTTATAAAATTGTTCTTCAGAACAGTTCACCATTTTGGGCCTTATTTATTTATAGTTTTTGTTCTTTGTCTTTTCCTTGTTTTTTCAAAAATTGTAACAAAAAAGCCCTAAGATTCGAGTAGGGCAAAAAACTGATAAATAATATTTGTAGGTCTTGACGATAGGAGTAAGAGTGCATAGGAGTGCGAGTAAATAAGGAGCAGACCCGCATGTGTGGGCTGTTTTGTGCACCACCCCATGATGCCATGATCGGCCCTCTGGGATTTGGTGATAGACAAAGCCCATCCAAGTATTCAACCAAAACATTCTTGACTTCCACTCTTTGCCAAATTTAATAAGCTCACAATAAGACTAATATATTTACATTTATATATATATATATATATATATATATATATATATATGCTTCTATAATAAGCATGCATTTCTGCATTTGCTTCTTTGGATCAGACTTTTGTTCTGTTATTTATTTCCTCACCTTATCGCAATTTTCAAAATGTGTATGTAATCCCAATATTAGAAAAATTTATAGTTACAAAGGTTGATGATATAGTGCGTTCGACTCTCTATCCACAATTTTTGGTTGAGAAGCTAGTCTTCCTCCATGATCTCTCCCTTGTCTGACTAGTATCCCACTGCATATTTAGTCTTTTCCCCCTTTTGAAGTTTTCTTTTTCAACATTGAACTTATGTAAGCTATCTTGGTCTGAATTAACTTCTATTTCCCCATTATGATTAAGAGGAGTGACACTGACAATGGTGTACACATCATCAAAACCACCCAAGATATCAAACCTGATGTTGTATTCTTTGCTTATAATATATTGTTAGCATCCTTCAACATGCATATATTCTCATTTGAAAATTACAAAGTTATCTACAAGCATAGAAATCCTCTCAACTCAAAAAAAGTATGTAGTTTTCTTTATCATATGAATCGGGCTTAGGAAGAAAATCATTACAAGTTTCTTCTTCAAATAGGCGAGGATTAGCTTACAGATTTGAAGAATTGCCATGTTTATGTTCTTGTCCAATAAAACACATTATTGACAAGTATTACACAATTAGTGATAGGATAAGGGGAAACATTGATCAATGACTTTCCATGGGTGAGAACAAGCCATCCTTAATTTGACAAAGTAAGAATTTCACACCCAATGTTATAACTAGAACTTGATTCACTTTGAGTGAACATATGCACCGCTTTGTATTCTTTTGTTGACATAACATCCACAACCAGCTCCATGATCATTGCAAGGGGATGATTAACCCTCTACTAAACTCCTGAAATTCTTTTGGCAGGGTTGTAAGGTAGAAATAATCCTCATAGACAAAATATATTGAGCCATGCGCGAGGAAGGCAGCTTGTAGATGTAATCTCCATTTATATGTTTTGTCAACTCTTTTCCTACCTTCCTTTCCAAGTCCATGGAGGTTCAATGAATAAATTGCCACTCATTGTCATCGCTGTTAGAGTCATTCATCTGTAGTATCGAGTTTTTCTTGATTTCTAATGGTAAAAATCAAGCGGACCCCCAGATCAAGTTGCACCAATGTTTTGATACACACGTAAACTTGCATAGATCTTTCACAAGAAGTCTTGTATAGTATGTCAAACTTGACACCTCTTGGGAGGTTGCATATTCTTCTCATGTGTTTCTTTGATGATTGATATATCAAACTAGATTGTTTAATGGAAAGGCTTGACATGTTTAACCTAGTAATGAAGAAGAAAGTAAATGTGAATTAAGTTAAAAAACATAAAATAAAATAAAAAAGTGCTTATGAAAATTGAAGTATGAGTACCATTAATTGTAGATTAAATATTAGCTAGCTAAATAAAAATTAGACTATTTGGATGTGTAGAAAAAAGAAAACTACAATAAAGAAACAATACCAAAAATAACTGCATTGGGATCATCAAATATTGTTTTTGTAGAATAATTAGCTAACCGGATCTTCCATATATTATATTAAAACCCAAATTCTAGTTTTATATTTAAAGTTGTGAATTGCAATTAAAGGGAAAAATTCGTTTACAATTGGCCTTTGGCTGATGATTGTTGGTCCTTGGCCATTGCAAGTTAGGACAAAAAAGCAGTTATGATTAATTTATGCATCCAAATATTGTCTTATTTGATGTCATCTAGAATCATTTTTGCTTTCATTTTCTATCAAACTACTTCAGCTATCTAGAAATAGAACATGTGCATAACTTTATCCTTAGTCACCCTTGTTGAGCCTAATTAGCCTATTTCTTTGTCGACTACAATACCTCGTCATTAAATAATTCCCTCATTTGATAACCTTGTTTACCCATAGTATGTGTGATCATCAATAGAATTATTATGAGCTATGACAAATTGGGGTGGACGGGTGGGGTATGATATAAAATAAAATAAATAAAATAAAATAAAAAAATAAAGAAAGAAAGGAAAACAAAAAGGAAAATATAAAAAAAAAACAAAAAAAGGGAAATGTTGAGTAAGTTTGATTTCGTAGCCTCCTTAATTTGAGTAATTAGGTATGAAGGGGTGTTTTAACACATAATATCCTAAATTCAATTGGTTTGGAAGCTATTGACTAAAAGCTCATTAAGACTTGGGAGAAAGCTTAAGGGTGTGAGACCCCCACCCTTCGTGACCACCTCATGGGTACCCTTCAGGTGGAAGCTCACTCATAGGATATCCTCATTCCCACTGAGTTCCTTTCGCCTCCCCGGTCGAGACCAGGACCTAGGGTCTTTGTGGTCAATGGGAAGCATCTCGGTACCAAGCTGACTAGTAGCTCGGTTGGTGAAGATGCTTCCCATTGGGCTGGAGTCTGGGTTGAGGCCTTCCGGTGGAGGCTGAAGATATCCTCAGTGAAACTCCACTGTACCCATGGTGTTGCAAGTGGGAAGTACCTAAAAAGAATCAAACATTACCTTACTCATATAACCTTATATGTTTATGTATTGGATAAAGGGTTATGGTGGACAATGTTGAAGATCGAAAGAAATAAGGTTAGGGGTGATGAGAAGTATTGGTGGAAGCTGAATGAAATTTAGGAAGAATGATGACTATGTGTGAACTTTAGCTAGAAATTTTATTCTTTATTATGCCTTTAACCTTGGCCATACATTATAAGCTTAAAAATGACCTAATGATCCTAAGCATTGGATTCAGTCTACTAGTGAAGAGTAATATGAAAAATGAGCTTATGGAGCTCTAAACATCCATTATACAAAGATCCATCATAAATAATTGCTTGCATAAATTCATACGAGTTGCTAATGGTTAGTTAGGCAAGACTTCACACACTCACACAATCAAAGAGAGAAAATCAAAGCTAAGGCAAAATCAACTACAGGGTTGAAATTCCACTCAATCATGCCACCTTAAGTTTTCTCCATACTTTCAGATTATGTGAGATCTTTGAGGCTCTCTAGCAATTTAAATCAGAAATCAAATACTCACTCTTTTCAATTTCATTTTATGCCTTCATTTTTATTCACTCTTATTTTTCTTTCTTTCTTTCTTTTAGGTCAGGCACTTGCAAAATATTAGGTTGAAATTATTTGATAAAGTGAATTTTATACTCATTTATTGATATTCTATACTTGATATTCTATAGTTCTCGATGTTTTTATGAGTGTTTTGATGCATTTATTTGATTTTGGTCGCTGGGTGTCTTGGGAGAGCAATGACTTAAAGTGGAGCAAAGTTGAGGATTGGAAGCACAAATGCTTGAGCTGTGGCACCCCCGGCGCTTGAATCTCTATAATGAATAGCAAGGGTAGCGCCCTAATGCTTGAACAATAGCGCCCCAACGCTTGAATCAACAAGAGTGGATTAAATGTATGCTGCCGACCCTGACATGACGGTGGCACCAGGAGCTTGTTTCACGAACCTCAAGCCCAGAAATTTCCAAATTTGGCCTTTTTAAAGCTCATAAGAGAGGAGACTATAAATAGAAATTGTTAGGGTTTCAAAAGGTGATTTTTGGGTGGCGGACAACTGTTGCTCTATTTTTAGAGAGAGAAACAAACTTTAGAAGAAGATTTCTACTATATCTAGTTTTCTCTCTCTCATTACAGGCTCTCTTTACATATATGTTTTATTCAATTTTATGATGTTTTAGATTTTCTTTCTAGGGCTACTATGTAGCTAGATTATGAATGTTTGAATTTTATCTAGTTTTTAATTGATTGATGTTTTAGTCCATATCTATATTAGAATATTTCATTTATTCTCATAATGATTGTGGGTAATTGGGTCTTATACATGATTTACATGATTCAATCTAAGATCAAGAAGCGATGATTGGAATTTGACCTTAGATGATATACCATATGATTATCGTGGTAAGAATATTTATGGGATTATATGTGGTTTTATGATTTGTGAAACCCGGGAACGTATTTTTTTCTTACGAAAATGGCGAATCGGTAATTCTTGTCGGGGCCAATTTTAAACAAAACCTAGTTTTCTCTAGACCTCCAGATGACGAAGCGGATCACGCCATTAGAACATCTCGCGAAATCTAGTAAGAGCGAAGCAAACTATGTCGAATTAGAGGCAGTCGGATTTACGTGTTCGAGGCCCGGACAAGCCAATCGGGGGAGTGAGAGCAAGTGGCACGAGTGCATGCCACATGGCACCAGGATTTGGGAACACTTGGCACCTAAGTGGCTAAGTGTCATACTCCTAGAATGCATGCAAATTAGTGGGAAGTGGTTGGTGCATGGCTTGGCATGGGTGACACTTGCCATGGCTTGTACCATGTGTCCAAGCAACATGAAATTGGTCTTGTGTAGTGGGAGAAATCAGAGACTGAAGGGCTTCTTCAGCTGGTTAGATCAGTCTAGAGAGGAGGAAAATCATAAAAGAGAGAAGAGAAGGAAAGCAAGGAAACCAGAAAAAAAAAAAAAGGGAAGAAAGGAAGGAGAGAGAAAGGAGGCTGCAAATCCTCATTGTTGCTAGTTTGGAGGACCCAAATTTGATCCCACACACTAGAGGTGAGGATCTTTCACTCTTGGTTATTTCCTTGTTTGGGGGCATGGAAATGGCATTTGGTTGAGGATTTGCTATCATGATTGTTTGAATAGATAACATGCTGAATTTGTGATGTTGTACTTGCTGAATTTTCTGGGTTTAAGACTGAAATTGTGATGTTGTACTTGCTGGAATTTCTGGGTTTGAAGACTGAATTTGTGATGTTGTACATGCTGTTTTTGGTTCTAGGACTGAAAACTCAGTTTGGTGTATTATTGTATGCATGACTAACATACCCAGAATGTTCTGGGTTTTAGATTGAAAGAAATCCAATTTGGTGTATTATTGTATGAATGAAAAACATGCAGAATTTCTTGGGCTTTCATGCATGACTAACATGTAGAATCTTTTGGGTTTTTAGATCAAAGAAAACTCAGTTTGGTGTATTATTGTATGCATGAAAAACATGCAGAATTTTATGGGCTTTCATGCATGACTAACATGCAGAATGTTCTAGGTTTTTAGACTGAAGAAAACTCAGTTTGGTGTATTATTGTATGCATGAAAAACATGCAGAGAATTGTTTCTATGGGTTCTTGAAGTAGAAAGAAAATCAGTTTGGTGTATCATTGCTTATGGTTAACATACAGGATTTTTTTACAGGTGTTAGTCTGGTTGTTTTGGGCGCCAACTTCTCCGTCAAGACTCCGATTTGGGTGTTCTTGGTTCTATGGAAAGTTCATGGAGTCCATAATCTAGCCATAAGCCATTCAGTTGAAATAGGTGCTCACATCTGTGCCGAAAAACTGAGTAATTGTTATCAATATGGGTGTTTCAAAAACATTGGGTTGTAATGTGTTGTGGTTGAACATGGCCACTTCTTGCTATGTAGCAGGCTATATGATTGACATACTATGTCTCAGCTTGGGAATATGAGTTATGGCATTACTTGCCTAAGTAATGGTGGGAATTATGTTAATGCATGCTTGAAGATGTGTTGATATGAATGAGGCGAATGATAGAAAAAGATGTAGTGCATGCATATGTGATGTTTTTAGGATTTGAATGTGTGGAATATTATGTATTGCATGTTTGTTGATGTTGAAGCTGAATATATGAAATGTTGTATGCATTAGACATGAGTGTTCATAGCACACACAAAGTGTACGGTGTAGAATGTCCATGTAGAGGTCTTCATACATTGGTCATGGATTTGAGTTCAGTGACACAAATTGCATTGCATTGGTGTGCGATAACACCACATTACATGAGAGTGCGTACATGGTACTAATTTGGCACTGCATTTGGTGTTGAATCATGTGGGCTTAGGAATGGGACGAGTCAATTGAGTTCAGCATTAAATGAAAATGAAAAATTGAAATGTGTCGGGGCGTAGAAAGTAGAGGATAGGCTTCCCACTCAATTGAAAAGCTTTGAAAACTTGGTGGAACGCGTATCCACCGGTGAAAGCCCGAAAAATGTCGAAGGGTGTAAGAGACCGAGGTGAGACCCCGAAAAGTTCTATTGCCCAAAAAGACACGAAACGATTAAATAAATATCACATAGACTACGGGTTGTGAGATGGGAATTAATGACTTTCAGTACTGATTTCCCCATTAGGACTTGCATTGGGTGGTGGGTCGGAGGGTTGACCCAGTACTTGGGAGCATGTAAGTGTCGTCTCATACATGCATGTAGATTTTTCCATGATAGGATAACATGTATGCACAGATTGGTTTTTGGTTTGACTGTGAAATGATCATTTACATGTGCACCTAGGTGGGAAATAGCCCTTATAGGATTTATCCCTACTGGGCATTAGCTCACCCCGTCGTGGGACCCCCCTTTCAGGTACAAGACAGGTACAGGCAGACGACGCTCCTTAGAGGCCGGGATAATGAAGCGGGCCGAACTGTGGCCTTGATTCTTGTTTTGTGTATATATTATAACGAACTAGTTTTAATATATGTTTTGTATTAGAAGTGATGTAATAACTCTTGGATCTATAGAAATGTATGGTCTTAACCATATGGACGAGTATGGATGATGGGCCACACAGTAAGGTCATTTACTTATGGGTCTCATATACTGGGACACGGGTTCCGCAGGTTGACGGTGGTGCGGGACCCTCGAGTTTTGGGGGTGTCCGCAGTTTTCTATGCTTAATAGGTTACGTAGATTCATAGTTATCCACGAGAGATGTTGTTAGCTTATCTATTGGAATATGTTATTGGTGTAGAAAAGATTAATAATGACATTTCAGAAATCCATCATCAAGGAATAAACATTGATTAATTAAACTAGGTGATTGAAATTGGATTGATCTTGGTGAAATCGGTGTCCAAGAGCTTCCATACATTGAGTTTTCATCTATTTTATAACCTAGTGTTTCGATTTAGGTTAATCAAATTTATTCAATTCTTCATTTTATTTACTCAAATAAAATTGGAGTTAGATTAATTTCAATACTTGATAGAAACTATCTCTATGGGACGATACTCATATTGATCACTATCCTATTACTTGTTAAGCGGCCTTGCACTTGCACTTAGTTTCAATCTTGTGTATGTTACTAACTTGAAACTTCCTCAAATGAGTTAGGTCATTTTCCAATTCTTTTATAAAATACATATTTTATATTAAAAATACTTGTTAGGAATTTATTCACTTCCAAATTATTTTATCTTTTGCACAAAGAGAAAGAATAAGTTAAATTTTTAAAAATAAATCTTTAAATATATTTATTTAGTTAAGTACCTGTTTCCTGTTTCCAACTCCACTCATACCATTCAACTTTCCATCTTTCCATCAATAAGAAGTGAACCTAAAGAAAAGTGACAAAATAAATATTGTATCTTGTTTAGTTAGAATATATATAATAAGCCTCGTAACAACTAAAATTTTCCATTATAACAAACAAATGAAAGAACCATTATAAGAACAAACAAATGCATAAAGAGATTCATATAGACTTTAGTAAACATCCAAACCAAATGCATAATCGGGTTTTAATTAGAGATTCTAAAACTTTTAATGACCTAATAGATTGTGTAGGATTGATGAAAAAGCTCACAAGAGCATCGACTTAGGCATTCAAATGTACTTAAAAAAAAACTTTCTAAATCAAGTATGATGCTCGTTACGAAGCTCTTTTGTATTTAACAAACAAGAGAAATATTTATATCACAAAAAGTAATCCAATGTTTGGTTTATAGAAGTGAAGAAAAGAAAAATTAGTGAAAAATGATTTCTAATGTTTAGTTTCACCATAGAAAAATATAAAAAGATAAAAGAAATTAAAAATTCTTAAATTTTGTTCATTTAAAATTATTTAATTTTATAAATAGAAAGAATAAGTAAAATGATTTTGAAGCAACATATAAAGGAATTTATAAATTTTGAATATATTTTTTATTTTCTTTCCTATTTTATTCCTCTTTACTTTCTTTATCTTGCAATTTCTTCCTAATTTTCTAGGAATAAAGAATAGCCTTTATATAAACAAAATTATCGAATAAAGAGCAAGAAACAAATGGCATGAAAACTAATTAGACAAGAATCTCTACAGCCGATCCAGGGTTCTCTATGACTACTACTCGTGAATCAATCAACATCAGACACTTTTAAGGATAATTTTGAAAGATACGAAAAAAAAAACATTGTGATAGATACATAATAAGCATTATTAGGTAATTAGACACAATAATATTTATAAAAACATTCATTATGAAAAGGTCAAAATTTCCAACAATATATTTTAAAATATACTTAAGAATTAAGCACAAATACTTTAAATGTTATAAGAAAAATAATTTCTCAAAAAATACTAATATTTTAAGTCCTAATAATTTTATAATGAAAATGAATGGAAATTTTCAAAATAAAAATTAGAAAGAAAAACATAAAAAAATAAACAAATTCAATTAAAGTTTATGAACTCTTAATAACTCTATTGCATTTCAAAGGAATAAAAAAAATCAATAATCACTAATTGGTTTTAGAGTTTTGTTGTCCAATAATCAGTAGAAGTGGATCTACAGAATTTAGTCATTTAGTTTTGAATTATCTACTATGTGCAACATAAATTTGTGAAAAAACTAATCATAAGTGGTAGTTTATAGTAATAGATATTTCTTAAGATTTTATGAAGGATCCCGACCGGATTAACCTCATGAACCGAGGGACACTCGGCACTCGATGGATATGAAACTTTCTCAAAACTATCAAATAAAATCCATGGGCGAGCACTTCTGATCTTTACATATCTTTAGAAAATAATGCGGAATGAAGTGGTAAAATTTTTTTCTTTTTCTTTTTTTTCAAACACTTAGATTTTTCGAAAAATCGACGGAAACTCTGTTTTTGGACTCCCAAATTTACAAATACTGCATAAACATTTAAAAAACACTTCTAATCTTTCAAATTTTCCTTCCGTTTTAGGACTCCTCGTCCACAACTCAATCAACACAATATATATACACCATATACATTTATTCCTTTCAATCTATCAAACATTTAAAACTTTTTCAATTCCATGCAGTTTTATAAAGATTGGGCTTACAGTGGGGACTTAAAGCGTACCTAAAGTGGTTCCTTTTCAAAATATATCCATATATGCATATATACATGACAAACTATTCGACATATAAAATATGCAAACTATTTACTTTTAATACGGTTCACATGCGTCGTCTCCTCGATGGCTCGACTCACTGTGCATGAGGGTACTCTGGCGCACTGTGCTGGTCACGAAAATGTTTTGGAAACATATGGAAAAAGAATGAGCTAAAAGGCCCAGTGAGTGTACATTTCATTAAATAACATTTCCCGGTATATATCAAAATAATACATACTTATACAATTAAAATCAATTTATGCATAGCTTATTTATGCCTTAAACTTTCTTTCTTTCTGATAATAAATACTTATACATTAAAATCCATTTATGCCTTAAACATTTATGCCTCAAACTTTCTTTCTTTCTTTCTTTCTTTCTGATGGAACCCAGGGGAATAAACACACCGAACAGTTTCCGAATGCGCGGTGAAATTGAGTCCCATTCGGAGTCATAACACTGCGTAACGGAGAAACTCACGCTTTGCATAGGGTTCCAGTCATAGCACCTTATCACGTGTAAGGATATTACTCTAGACACCTAATTCCCTCCCTCGGTTAGTAACCTATAACTTTACCCTCTAAATCCTTACACGCTTAAGGTACCTCGACCGATATCAGTTATAACAGTCATAGGGGGTTTAGGGTAACCATCAGTAAAACATTTATTCAAAATATACATTTATAAATACATTTTAAATGCTACTTTATCATTAAAACACATATGCATTCTTTACCACAGTTTAAAACTTTCATAATACTTTATGATGCATACATATTTAATATACATATAAATATATATATATATATATATATATATATATATATATATATATATATATATATATATATATATTGTGCAAGATAAAACATTTCCATATGCCTTAACATTGGACGAGCGAGGTAGGTCAGCATGGGTTGAGGAGGTTCGGTAAGCAATTAGGGTTTTTATGGATTATTTATCTAAACCTTCAATTACGATTATATTAAGGCTTTGGCTATTAAATTGACATGATTCTAGGTTGATTTTGCTAGAAATTGAAAAGAAAAGAATGAGATTATAAGGATTGTCAATTTAGGTCAACCTTAGATGTTATTAAGTGATGTTGTTTGATTGGTTTTAATTGATGTAATGACATTACTTGAAATGCTTGGAAAGGAATTAATGGAATTAAAGTTGAATATAAATGAGATGAGGGTTAGGCCAAGGGGTTTAATTGGAAATGCATTGGTTTGATTTAGTTTAAGTAAATCAATGACATTGGATGAATTATCAAATATAAATTGTTGAAAAGAAAATGGAAGATTGAAGAAATAATTATGAATGTGTGACATGTAAGTTTGACCACCTTAGGAGAAGTATGGAAAGTTGAGTTTCCATTGATTTTAATCAATTGGAAGTGATTACATGCCTAATGGGTGTGTTAGAATTAATGTTTTAAGAAGAAGAATTGATTAAGATATAAATCTTAATTTTTTACTAAGGTGAAGGGCATTATGGGTTTTTCACTTTAAGGATGCTAATGGCTTGATGTAAGGCTTGCAAAGATGTTGTTATGAGCCTTGATTAATTGGAAGTGAATTGGATAAGTTGAGACTTCATGATGAGGATGTTCCCAAGACAACATTCGAACCGCAGTGCGGGCATTTGAGTTTTTAGTCATGCTATTTGGACTTACGAATGCCCCAGCCGCTTTTATGGATCTCATGAACAGGATTTTCCGGCCTTACTTAGATCAGTTTATTATCGTGTTTATTGACGATATACTGATCTATTCGAGACGATGGAGAAAGAACATCACGAGCACTTGAGGATATTCTGCAAACATTGCGGGGAACATCGGTTTATATGCTAAACTCGGTAAATTAATCCGTTTGAGAAACCTGATAGTGTCGCCTTTTAGGACACATAGTTTACGCGGAGGATCTCGGTGGATCCACGGAGAGGTCGACTATCTTGGGTGGAAACCTCCTACGAGTGTTACAGGAGATGGGGTTTTCCTTTGTATATGAGGATATTATAAGTTTTGTTGAGGGTTCTCCCGGGATAAACGGCCCGGTGACCCAGTGACGAAAAGATGTTAAGTATGATTGGGTAGATGCCTGTCAATAGAGTTTTTGAGGAGTTGAAAGATAGATTAACTTCAGCCCCAGTTTTAGCTTTGCTCAATGGGAAAGATGGATTTGTGGTTTATAGTGATGCTTCCAGGCAAGGCCTTGGTTCTGTTTTGATGCAAAATGATAGGGTGATTGTATATGCCTCTAGACAGCTAAAGAAGCATGAGGAGAATTCCCCTACACACGACTTAGAGCTAGCAGCAGTCGTGTTTGCACTAAAAATATGGAGACATTACTTATATGGTGTTCCTTGTAGGATCTTTACAGATCATAAAAGTCTTAAATATATTTTCACCCAAAAAGAGTTAAACCTAAGGCAAAGAAGATGGCTCGAGTTGATTAAGGACTACGATTGTACTATCGAGTACCATCCAGGAAAAGCTAATGTCGTAGCTGATGCCTTGAGTAGGCGACCAGAGAGTTCATTGTCTCATATGAGATCAGGTTATCTTCCACTCTTGTTAGACTGAGAGGCTTTAGGGGTGATATTAGGATTTGAGGATTCGGGAACCTTATTGGCCACACGTTTTTCTGGTAGGCCAGCTTCTAGTGGATCGGATTCACAAGCGGGGCGTTCATAAGATCCACAAATGATTAAGCTTAAGGAAGAGATAGAAAAAGGGAAGAATGTGGAGTTTCAGATCAGAGATGATGGCATGATAGTGAAGGACGGAAGATGTGTGTGCGGAGTATAGGCGGTTGAAGAGAGACATTTTGGAAGAAGCATTCATCTGCATGCTATGCATCGGAGTAGTACCAAGATGTACAAGACTTTGAAAGAACATTGCGGGTGGAATGGGATGAAGAAAGAAGTGCGAGTTCGTTTCGGGTGCTAACTTTGTGTGGTGAAGCGAGCATCGGAGGCTGCGGGGAGAATCACGGTTACTCCCTATTCCAGTATGGGAATGGGAAAAGATTACTATGGATTTTGTGACAGGTCTTCCACGGACTCAGAGGCAACATGATACAATATGGGTTATCGTTGATCATTTAATGAAGTCTGGTCATTTTCTACCAGTTAATGTTGAAGATTCTTCTAGAAAAAGTTAGCTGATTGTATGTAGGTGGATAGTGAGACTTCATGGGGTTAGGTTTTGATAGTTTCAGACGGAGATTCCCGAGGTTTACCTCCGCGGTTTGGCACAGTTTGAATACCCACGGCACTAAGCACGCTGATGCGGCTTTTCATCCACAGACGGATGGCCAATCTGAGAGGACTATACAGACTTTAGAGGATATGCTTAGGGCATGTGTTATGGAGTTTAGAGGGAGCTGGGACACCCATCTACCCCTGATGGAGTTCGCATACAATGACAGTTATCAGGCCAGTATTGGTATGGCCCCTTATGAGGCTCTTTATGGACGGAAATGTCGAACTCCAGTCGGTTGGGATGAGGTAGGCGAAAGGAAATTAGTAGGTCTGGAAATTGTCCAAGTGACTTGTGATAAGATCAAAGTTATAAGGGATAGATTGAAAATTGCACAAGACCGATAGAAAAGTTATGCGGACAACCGTCGTAGAGACTTGCAATTTGAGATAGGTGACCAAGTTTTTGAAGATTTCACCTTGGAAAGGTGTGTTGTGATTTGGGAAACGAGGCAAACTTAGCCTAGGTATGTGGACCTTATGAATTATGAGGCAGGTGGGGCTAGTAGCTTATAAGTTGAAGTTACCCCCAAAGTTATCAAGGATTCATGATACATTCCATGTATCGATGTTGAGGAAATATATCCCAGATCCTTCACATATATTGAGAGAACAACCAGTGCATTTAAAAGAGAACTTGACTTATGAAGAGATACTTGTGCAGATTGTAGATTGCAAGGAAAGATTGAGGGTAAAGTGATTCCATTAGTCAAAATACTATGGAGGAATCATGAGAGGAGGCAAGCTACTTGGGAGCAAAGAGGCTCATATCGATATTACCACCGATTATTTTCCAAATGAGGTATTTTCCTTTCCTTTCTTTTGGAGTATAGTTTATTCATTTCGAGGACGAAATATTCTACCAGAGGGAGGATTTTGTAGCAGCGCAGTCAGAGAGAGTGTCTGATACATGATCTTGTAGGGCGTATAAGAGCACCCGGTGTCACATAGTAGTATTTTGGAGATTAAAGTAGGAAATGAAAGTTTATGGAACCGGAATTTGGTATTAAAACAAAGAGATACAGTGTCATTTAGCAAGGATTATGAAGATTATTAAGTGTAGAGATGGGCCATAATACAAATTTCATAAGTTACAATTGCAAAGTGGAAAGATGAGGGTTATTTTATAAAGGGAAATGTTAAAATAATAAAAGGAGAAAAACAAAAGCCAAACATTCATTTGGTCTTCAAAAGGCTAGGGTTCGCGTAGGAGAGAAAGGAAAAGGGAGAAAAGGAGAGAAAAGAGAGGAAAGAAGAGAGAAAGGGAAGAAAATGGTGGAGGCAGAATTGGGGAAGTGTGATTTTTTCTTACTCCTTGAAAACTTCAGGAGTCTTTCTACAAGTGGTAGCGAGGAGAGGAAGTAAAGAGCAAAGAAACGAGTAAGTTTTAATGGTGGGAAAGTTAGGGTTTGATGTTTTCATGTCTAATGTCTTGAATTTTCTGGTATGGATGTTAAATTGGTGGTATTTAAGGTTTTAATGGTGCTGATTTTGATATCAATTGAGAAGGAAATGGATTAGGGTTGAGTTTTGAAAAAGAAAGTGAGGGAATTGTTAGGATTTGATAGGGTGTGTGTGTGATATGTTGAATTGGGGTATAAGGCGTCAGTTAGGGTAATTTAAGGAGTGAAAAAAAGTGGAAGAGAAACACATTATGGTCATTTTCTGGGCAGCAGTCTCGGTACAGGAAATGCCCTGTTTTTCTGTTTTGACCAACTTTCGTATTTTGGCCATAACTTGCTCATTTCAGATCTGATTTGAGTGATTCAAAATTCTGGGTAAAATAGACTTCTAGGGAAAAAATTTATCTGAAGGAAGTACGTGCAAATTGTAACCCTAAAGTGCCCAAAAATGTACTCAAAGTAGGGCCATGTGTAAGCCACTGTTTGGTTCTCGGTACAGGAAATGCTCTGTTTTCCTGTTTCGACCATTTGTAGTATTTTGACCATAACTTGCTCATTTCTGATCCGATTTGAGGGATTCAAGTTTCTGGTTAAATGGACTTCTAAAGAGAAAAATTTATCTTAAGGAAGTTCAAGCAAATTATGTAATCCCCAAAGTCTTTAGAAAATTTGTCGGAGTGGAGCTATGTGCAGATTCTGTTCTGCCATCTAGATGTAAAACACAATAACTTGTGTTATGTGGTTGAGGGCTTTAGAGAAGGAATTTTAAATTGAAAATTTAAAGAGATGTCATTGGATATATAAAGGACTGATCTGGAGAGTTTCATAAATTTTAAGACCGTTTGAATAATTTTGAGTCATAAAGTCTATAGAGTATTGTTGAAAAAGGTTAGCCCCGAAATGAGTGGGTTTAGTGCTTAAGGAGTAATTTGTTCATTTATTTTAAATGAATGTGTATGATTGGATTAAAATGGAAGTTATGATTAATGTATAGTTGTGGTTTCTTGAAAAAGGTGAAAAGGACTATCGGACGGAAAGCGGGGTCGACGGGGCAGCGGGATTGAGGCGGTGGCGCGAGTGAAAATGATATTTTGAAAATTGAGTTTTAAAAGTGAATGATTTAATGTTAAACTGAAAGTTTAATGGAAATATTTATGTAAATGCGTAGCACAGGATTTGTTGTCTTTCCTTTCATCCTAGCTGCGGCTTCTACTAC